>JABCKI010000239.1:0-22817 GCA_018282025.1 Sphagnurus paluster
TTTTTGGGAAAGTAAGACCGGGCAGCTCTAGCCTGGGGTCTATACTACATGTCCCCGGGCTCAGAAATGCAAAGCATCGTGTTGTGAGGGAGGAGAAGAGCTTCGCGCGACGGGTCTATCTTGCTTACATAACAGGTGCTGGAACTAAGTGATTTATATCTTAGTTTGTGATATCCTCATGACTTCTGCACGCCAGTGCACAACGCATCATCACTACTAGTTTTTTCTCAATGCTCACAGATTTTTCTTAGCTTTTCTTGGTTAAGCACACCACGTACGCCACTCTTGTGACCTTGTATTGACTTGGCAAGTACTATCCGCGACCAAACTTCCCAATGCCTTCAGCGATCTTTTCCTAAAATTCTGTGCGGTGATCTCGGTGTCCATTACTCCAAACTTCTTTCTGCCAGAGAACCACTGGAAGACTTCGAAATTTATCCCCCGTTCAGCACGGGGTACGGTTTCGCGCACTAGTCAACTACAAATGAAGATCAGATCGTCTCCAATAGGTCTAGGGCTTTATCTTCCGGTTAGATACATTTTTGCCCCCGCTGGGCACTATGACTGATTGACGGATCTGTGGAGTCCCCCAGCCGCGCATCGTAACCCTCGAGACTTTGCGGATCGCGTGACTCTGAAATCCATACAACCCAAAAACCCTTCATTGATGTGATCGAATCCTCGAGACCACTCATTTCTGCCCCTGTCACAGATCTCCATTCCACTAGCTCGCTCCGGACGCAGTAGTCATCTTACACCTGAATTTAACGCGAGGGCACCCTACAGTGAATACCCTAAAATCATGCGATGTCCCCACCCATCCACTCAAACCTGACTTCGGCCATAGCACGGCCAGGAACCAAGCGGGACTAATACATATTTACAAGGACCGTGTGGCGCAGCCTGCCCCGTAATCCGCAAGATCCAAGCCACTGAAGTCGGCAGGTGAGCGGTTCGTCTGGAAATAACAGGTCCCCAAACCCCCGATTCGCAGGGAAGAGTTCTGCCATTGCGGCAGCATAACTGACTCCGTGGTTCCGCCATCCAGGGCTATTTCACCTGTATCATCCCCATTATCAAGTCTACCTTGCAGATTGGAAATACGAATCCTCGCTTTTCTCCTACATCACGGGTAGTTCAGAAGTCCTGTCAAACGTGGAACCACGTAGACGATCCCACATATGACAAGTCACAATAGTATTCGGATCCCGATCACAAAAGTTCAACATCCTGCGATATAGGCCGCCGCTGCGACTGACTGCCTGGACGCTCCAGAGCCCGCCGCCGCCCGTGTGAGCCATATCAGCAAAAACACACTTACGCGGCGTATGCCGTAATGTGTTCTATGTATCAGGGTGTAGGCCCGGGTGGGGAACCAGGCGCAGGGTTATTTCCAGTCGCGGATTTAAGAGCGGCAGGCCCTGAGAGCGAGATGATTGCAAAATCTTACATGCAGAGGTTATTTTGATCCAAAATTTGTCGTCGTTGATTAGTCAATCAGACTCGTGGAACGAAGATAAGTAAATGATCAGTGGACTGACCCTTACACGCAACTCATAGTCAAACAATATTTCGGTATTTTTTTCAATCTGTTTCATGCTGAGGAATTTGAATATATCAATAATATACTACATGAGCTAATGAGATGGGATGGTCTAAACTGCTGAACCGACAGCTAGCGCTAGCAGGGCGTCCTCACAGATTCTGAGACCCGTGGCGCACCACCAATTCGCTCAAGCTCAGAGTCAAATGTAAGGACCAAGGCCTTTCAATCAACCGAGCTGTCGCTACATGGTAATTTTTGTTCAATCGGATATATTTAAAAGCGAACAGGTCCGACTCGGCATCAGTGATCAGCCCTACACTTTCTATGGCTTGATTTTAGGACTGGGGGGGGGGATCAATTCATGGATGGAGGAGGACTCTGACAAGTAAAAATAAATAAATAAATGAAGTGAACTTCGTAAAAGTGAAATTTGAAACTGGGACCTCGGGAAATTGTCTATTGCTGAACAGTGATGGCGCCTGAAATGTATCAACGGGAAGAAATAGAGGCTATATTAATAGCGAGGCTCGCTAACACCAAAATCAGGACGGGTCGGGACCAAACTTTAACGCTTCTTTTCTGGAAACACTCTCCATATAAATATGACTCCGAAATACGTACTAGTTCCAATTACTTGAGTATCTACTAGCTCAACTCATGTTGGACTTCTTGGAAAAAAGACTACCAACAAAGGTAGGAAACTAGCATTATGTATATGTTACATATGATACTGTCTAATGATTCATCTATAGAGGGCAGGGGCTTGTAGTCCAGGGATTAAATATTTAGCTGCATTAAGTAAAATAGGGCATGAAAAGCTCGTGCGTCGTCAAATCTAGAATCAAGAGGAGTGATCTGGAGTGTTATAATCAGGCTGTGGCAAACCCAATGGAAATGAGGTAGTCGACCATCAAACCGCTCCAGACAATCCACCCCAATTGTCCATTGCGGTTGAAATTTTCTGCAAGGGTCCAAATCAGAATGGCCGAAATATACCTTGAGAAAAAATGAAATACTCACGCCAACAACTCTCAGGGACCTGGAGATCCACAGTCATAAACTGCCATACAATGTGGATAGCGGTTCCACCGACAGAGAGCGCGAAGTATGGAATCCCTTGGCCGTTCAGATACCCTGCTGTGCCAAGCATTCCGACGAACCCGATGGCACAGATGATAAGGAGGGGGCGTATCCATGATCCAAACAAGATCGCTGTTGAACGGACGCCAATTTTAACGTCATCTTTGATATCCTGACAGGCATAGATTGTGTCTGTCCAAATAAGTCAGCACGGGCGAATAAGTTGAATAATGGAAATCGAAGTACCATAAAGCATAGTCCAACTGTAGAGAGAAATACATTGTTTAACATAGGGACGTGAAAAACTAAAAATGTACCTACCACCAACATCCAAGCATGGCGGCTGAGAGTAAGGGAATGTCCAGACGACCAGTAACAGAGACTGATGCTGTGATGAAACCGAAGTTCATAGCAAACCCGAGCCATGCTTGCGGCCAATAAGTAATCCGCTTCAAGAGTGGGTAGATGGCAAAACTGTGTGTCAATTAGTAAATAATTATAGACAGAATAGATAGATCTTGATGGCTTACAGCGGGAGCAGTTGGAACAAGGCAACCCATAGGCTAGAAATCCTGTTAGTTGTGGGAGTGAAAAAAAATCAAGTATTGACTTACGCAAGACCCTCAACCGTCATATAGAAGAAGAGTATTCCAAAGAGATATTGACAAAGGAGATAAATCGTAGCTGCGAGGACGGACACACGTCCGCTCGCTAGCGGGCGATTTTTTGTGCGTTCTGAGAAAACAGGATTGTTGGGTTTCAGTATTTCGACTAGTGAAACCATGGACTCACCAACACCGGCGTCCATTTTTCGATCAAAAATGTCGTTTATTGTGCAAGCTGAGCTGCGCAAAAGGAATGCACCAACGAAGCACTTTGCGACATAAGGGAAGTAATGCCTGAGCGGGAGCCCAGTCGCAAAAGCAGCCATTGTCAAACCCCATACTGGACGTGAGGTAAGCCTTGAAACAACCAACGAGGACCACTGTATAATTACCAAAGGGCCAGAAAAATAGTATCGTTCCTGTGGGCTGCAACAACTTAGTGCTATGCCGCTACACAGATAGATCGGTATGCCTACCTTCTCGAGTCGAATTAACTCCATGTAGGGGCGAACATCCTCAGAGACAAGACCAAGAGGGAATTTGAGCGTAGCCTTTGTGGGCGCCTTATAGGCGATCAAGAGTGTCGTTTCGGTGCTGCGGCCCATGGTGATCGTGAATTTTCTAGGGGAGAGATGAGTCTACAGTGGGAGGAGGTGATGAGAGGCTACTACTCATTTCTCAGGTCCTTTTATAATCTAGCATATGCATATGTAATTTTGAGTATAGAGCGGTCGCAGTACTAGGCAATCTGCCTGCTGGCGATTAGCAAGGGAAGGGGTTTCAGTTGGCGTGCCTGATGGGACCAATTGAGATTCAAGGTTAATCCAGCATGAGCGAAAATGTCATGGCCAGACTGAATGCATGAAGCCGCCGTTTAACGGAATTCCCACAAAAGTATCGTAAGATGTATAGGTTGCCGCCGGGTGGACGAGAATAAACATGACAGGGATCTTTGGCGCTTCTCCAAGTGGTATAGTCGAGACCATGATATTTGGAAAGCTGGTGTTAGATATTCCGATGTTACTCGATGGGGAAGTGACTGAACCTATTAGTTCTCTGATAGCGTAATATTAGGTTGTGAATATAAGTGACTTGAGCGCCTTGATGAAGAGGGGGGAAAATTAGCAGCAACCTTGAAGGAGAAAGTCTTCGATATCGCAGACGAAGTAAAGGGAGATGCGAGGGCATCGGGTACACTGTCTGGAAATTTCTGATTGCGTTCATCGACTCAGCTAGCCACCTACTCGCTGGACAGTGCTCTATAGAGAGAGCCTTGATGGATTCGATGATTACTATATCTCCAAAGCTGCCGTAGTTTTCGCACGATCAGCGATACCCGAAGATCAAGATATGCCAGGGTAAGAAGCTCGACGACGCGTTTGTGAACAAGTTTTGCCTTGGGATCAATTGAATGGCCTGGATTCGTCCTAAAAGCACTTTGCACCTGAGTTGATGAAAAAAAATTGTACATGTTTGCACATACTTCACTATCCCTTCTGAATCTCAGACATCTTCGACGGTAGGCTCTCTCGCACGCGCAGGCATAACATAATCCAGTGATTCTCCAGGGATACCAGGCCTTTAAGAAAGTATCCCAGAGAAACGCTTCCATGGGCGCGGCTTTCAACCTGGACCATTGGTACCCGAATCGGAGAATTTGGATAATTATATTATCATTAAACTTTAGATTGAAAATTTTCAGACATGATTTTATAAGGCGGGTTCAGTGCTCTCTTTTACTGGACTCAATACTCAAAATTTTGGGAAAGATTTAACAACAAGAACCTCCAGTCCCATCCGGTGGAGACGGTATCCTGATGGGGCAGAGCTCAGACAGGCAGATGGTGGGATGCGATATTGGATGATACTGTCTCGTAAGTAGGTACATGTCTACTCTGTCTACCGTTTGTGTGAGCTAAGCCTCGTGCCGGCCATGCACCGGATTCCGAGGTCATAATCATGATCGGGATTCGGACACGTCTAAAATTCCCGCTTATACATCAACCGCCGGCTACATTGTGGGATATGGCTCACCGTCGGCCGGAATACCGATGAAAGTCTATAAATCTACCATTCTGTGGGACGCTGCCGACTGAATTGTTGTATCAGTTTTCCGATCGCTTTCCCATCGAGGATACGCTTGTCTTGCGGGTTTACTAAGCACGCGATAGACGGCACGTTGACGTGAGTATTATAATTCAATATTCAAACGTCTCAGTCTCCCAGGGAAAATACAAATATGCCCTGGAGAGCGACGGGAGGCAAACTCAACGAACGGCTTTCGCGTAAGGGACCTCTCTATTACTTGTTTTCTCCTTTACTTGTTTTCTGACGACTGTATAAGTAACCGCTAATCAATTTCGAGAATCGCTGCGGCAATCGCCAGGTAGAAGCTAACGCTGCAAGGATCTCGAGCCAGAATTCGGGCATCTAGGATTCTCTCCGCATAAAGCGCAGCACTTGGACCAGTGGGATCTATGAGGCTTCAAGAAATTAATAGGTCATATGGAAAGTTATTTCCAAAGATAAGTATCATATTCACATCTCAACATAAGATCACTGGCACGTAAAGGCTATGCGATCCGGTCGTAAACTACTATATCAGCCTATGCAAGCCCTATAGTATTGTTTGCACGTCGGATCAAGCTATGACGATTGGTACACAATCCCATCTCATCGGAAGTGATATGATTTACTTGGACACGATATCGGTCGAGTCAAGAGCCAAGTTAGTCTTTGACGATTGCAAGAGGAGGGGCGGTCTGATATGGGCCTCTCCACATTCATCTAAAGTTTTCGAATTCATGATGATATTAAGCCTCCTAACGAAATTTGTTTGCAAAATTGATCATTAATGACTATAGTATATGCTCTTTATTTAAAGGCTTTCGAACTTCACAAGATTAATTAGTGAAAGTCTGCGATTGTGATTTATTGATACAGGGCCTTGGCTCGGGGAACTCATACATCCTCCTTCTTGCTGCCTGAGCCTATTGACTGCAGGTTCATCGGATAGATCTGTGGCGAGCCAGGAGGGGTTCCGAATTCACCGCTTTTGGGGTCAGATACGTCCTGGACCTGCGTTGTGATCTTAACAGCCATGGGTCGAAGTGCATGGCCTATGTGGTGTGATCTTGAGTTGGTAGCTGACTGCTGAGATGCGTTGGTGACAGAGCGATGGGCGCGGGAAACGATCATGCAGAAGATAATCCCCTGAAAAACGAATACATGAGGTCACTGACTTCGTAGCGTATGAGGTTAGACTAACGATGACTGGGTTGATCTTTTGTGAAATGATTGATGAAATCAGTCAATCGGTCTAGATTAGTGGGACCACTCACCATTGACACAAATGCAAATTGGACATTGGAGTTGCCAACGTACGTGCCAAGTGCAACAGTCACGCAAACGCTGGATGCAAGCAGGTTACTGTCTTTGCCCGAGCTCAAATAAGGTAGTGGCATACCCATAAAGTACTGCACTTTCAACCAGAATTTCTGCTATTTTCTGTCGGTTAAAAGATGTTAATAATTGGATTCGGAGGAATATGAAGTTGCTCACGTTCAGGGGAGAATCATGGTCCATATGTCCCCGGCCAAATTGTCGGCTTGAACGGAAGATACGCAGGGCAATTAAGGCTAACAAACGCTATTTCATTCACTTGACACAGAGCAAGAAGAGGGTTTGAGTTACAGGTAGAATATATATTGCAGCTACAATGAATTGTAAACGAGAGAGCGATTATAGTCAAATGGATTACTTACGAAAATGTCATTACAAAACATGCCGTGATCCATGAACCAGCGAACTGGAACAACGGGGTAGTTGCCTGCGTAAAAAAATAGCAGACCATTCCGCCAATGACTTGACAGGATTGATCAGTGCTAGATAACTAACGAATGAGGAACATATACGCACTTGCGACAGCAATGCACATTAAAATGGGCGGGATAATGATGTATGGGTTCCGTCCCCAGACGATGAAAAGTCGGTAGGTCTACTCATAGATGGTGTTAGAATTGCCGATGTGAAGATTGCATATCAACACACCATGAACCCGTCCCCCAGAAGTGTCGTCAAGACATACATAACAGAACCGATAACACTTCTGGGGTCTGAAAGGTCCACGTACACCTTTTCGGCAGGGTTGATACCATTGGGGGTAACACAGTACCCTTCCTTCGCAGAAGGAATAAACGCCTTGAATGCGAGGGCTATGTCTACGAGCCAACGCTGAGCACCGCAAGTTAGGATAACGCGATCCGGAAATTTGGGAAACGCACAGTAGTAATTGTACAAAATAGAAGTCCGGCGGTAATGGTTATTGGCCCAAGGAAGCGTTCACTCCGGATTCTGGAACGATACCGGAGGGCATCGACGCATTGTATAAGAAGTACAACGTAGAAGCCATAAAATAGAGTTTCAGCCAGGACACCTCCAAGCTCGACAGCATCGATCCTTGGCGTAGACGACATGGTTGACCGCAAGAGGGTTTGGTTGCGGGGAAAAGAACAGGGAAGGTTAACTGGCATAGATGCTTTAAACCAGTATTACATTCAGACAGGGATGGCAGGCAGTGTGAGATTGTGGGTACATTCTTATGTTAGAGAAGTTGACCCTACAACGGCGTTTGAATGGGTGCCTAACCCGGCTCCGACTGGACGACTCTGCACGCTTTGCGTAGAACGTACCTCACAAACATATCGTTTCTCTTTTCGCACTGCCAAGTTGTATCCAGTCATTCGGACTAAATTGTGCTGGAGGTGGTAAATAGAAATCATCAATAATTTCAAGAGCAATAGTGAGTACTTGTGTTTGATACGAACCTTGCGTGACACCCATGACATGGGATATCGCCACCAAAAGAAGTAGATCAAACATAGTGGCTTGATGACAATACTATCAAGCATGATTGCGCAAAGTAATCAGTCATTTTGCTGAGCGCCTTTTCAGATTCTTGCATTATATGCATCTGGATACTGACTCGAAGGTGAAATCTATCCAGCAAGTATACACAGTAAGAGATTTATCGAACCATATATCTTCGGGGTCAAGATGGTACCTAGCTCAGGGGGAGGTATAATAAGGGTTCCAGGAACAAGGAGAGACAGGGCCAGAGGTACTCCCTCGCACTCCCCACGTCTTGTTGCACCACAGGACAACAGACCACGTTCGTATCGGCTTGCTCAGAGCTTCCGGCTTTCATCTGGGCAAGAGAGAGCGGGGGTAGAAAGGATTGAATACAAAACACACCCTGGTAAACAATACAGAAACGCATTCCTGCTCTACAAACATCAGATTGCTAGCGTCCAAGTGCCATGTAAGCATCTTCAAGAGCATCAATTTCCCTCCTCCCCAAAATACTCCTCCACGAGGGCTTTCTTCCGCAGGGCAAGCAGTACAGTCTCCATTTCCTGCCTGGTCGGCATTTTTGGCGGAAGGAGGCTTTCGGTTTGTAGGAACGGAATGTATGAGGCAGCCGCTGCAGCATGTGTGTAGGTAGGATCCGAATCGAGCGGAGAAGACGCTGGGACAGGTGCATCGGCCTTTGGCCGTTTAGGGGTTTCATCCGGTTCCGCCATGTCAACATCCTCGTCAGTTTTTCTCTTTGACGCTGAGCCCTGGACTGCAGTCTGTACAGCGGATGTGCCGGAGCGCCCAGGGTATCCCACGCTGGGTATCGGCGCATCAGACGGGAGGCCGAGTATGTCTCGGAGATTCGAACGAGCCTCTTCCCATTCTAAGACGTCTATTAAAAATTAAGAACGGATTCGAGGAAACAAAGCTCTTACCCTCGTCCTCTGCCTCTTGTTCATATTTAAGCAAAGTTCCATCATTCTCGTCCAGATCACCATAGTAAGAAGGACCTTGATTCATGAACTTCTTGTAGTACGCCAACGCCTGGTTTTCCTCTTCTTCCTCCTTTTTACGACTCTGGAAGAGTTCTTTGACTCCAGGAAGGTCCTTTGCACGCCCAAAATATCTAATCACGATAGTTTCAGCATGTTAGCATCGGTGAAACTATATAAAAAAACACACTTGTAACCCTTGGTTCCCGGAACTTCCTTACCATCATCGTCCAACATAGCTACATTGCGCCGATAGTTTGCCCCGCCCAAGGCCACAATCTGGTTCTCCCAATGTCGCTTTTCGCGCATTATCTTGTTGATCTCGTCGTTCAAGTCGCGAACTTCATAGTCACTGAGACCAGCTGTAGGTCGGGAGCGGTTTCAAATATACGCAGAGGTTGAACTCCAAGATCACTCACCATCTTGGATTTTAGAAACCTTGCGGCTAATCTCCCGTAGTATCTCTCCACGCCATCGCTCGCACTCCCTCAAACTTTTACATGCACTTGCCATACGCGGCCGGCGGTCTGCCCGTGTTCCAAGGCCAAGCTCCGCCGCTTGCGCCTCACGAAAGCGATAGAGCATAGACTGGGCCTTTTCCTCATTACGAGCCTGTAAATCAAGATGAATTTAGCAAAATTTAACCTTGAATAAGCGGTGATACAAACCATGGTGGAAGTCGAGCTCTGGTTCAACCGCTGAAGCTTTTGCTAAACATGTCCAAACCTCATGAGGAATCTACATCATAATCTAATCTTCGTTCCGTCCGCACTGCACAGAATATTCCCAGATGGATCACAAGCCTTCAGAAATAGAAGAAGGTATCAAAAAATAGAGATAAAAAAACTTCTGCACGCTAATTGATCGTTGTGTAGAAGAAATTCACTTCTCTAATGTCATCACAACGTTCCGAAATTACGCACAGTACTCGGTACGCCGTATATTCAATTATCGATGGGGCATTTCACAAATCGATCAAGATTCGTGGCAGTTGTCAGCTAACAACAGGCGCAGAAAAGATATCTATCGCCTTCCTGCCGCAGATCAGGCGATCCTTGATAAACTCGGATATAAGCAAAAGCTCGACGACGTGGACACTGCAATCCGCGCTAATGCCGAGTTTCTGTCGCAGATTGTTGCAAACCCTGAAATTTTTGGGCACGAACTCGAAGCTGAAGCAGATGGAGATGGTGCTGAAGTGGTGGAAGGCAATGGGGAACACGCAGGTGCGTAACATCTACTTCACTCAACGTCTACTTGATAATCTGACCGAAACAATCACCAGGTGAAAATACAGGATCCCCTCATTCCCACTCTCACTCCCACTCTGGCTCAAACCATAGCCACTCACACGGCTCCCATGGGATCCCTCGTCGCAAATATAAACCCTCTGACTTCGACATGGACAAGCTACGAAGCACCCTAAAACAGTTTGTACGAGATTGGAGTTATGAGGTGAGGTAAATGAACCTGATCTGGTACAAAATCTCGCTAAAGGACGGGAAAAGGGCGTAGAAGAGCGCGAGGCATGCTACACACCCATGAAAGATGCCCTAGTACGGCACTTCTCTGTTGTTCCACTGGAGAAAAGGTCTGTCGCGGGACTGATCTGGATAAAAATTTGACACACCATTGATGTATGATTAGAGGCGGCCTTCGCGTTCTTGTACCTGGAGCTGGCCTCGGGAGATTGGCATGGGATGTAGCCAACATGGGTGGGTCTGTTGTCGACACTTCCAGCCTAACCAACAAAAGTAATTCCTACCCTCAAACGCAGGATTCACATGTCAAGGGAATGAATTTTCGCACTACATGTTGCTCTCATCTTTCCTGATCTTGAACAAGTGAGTCTTCTGTGCGGGAAAAAATTAAGGGTCCCTGACATCCCATCGTAGGACTGATTCGATTGGAAAATACACGTTTTACCCCTACGTCCACAGTTTTTCCAATGTCTTATCCAGGGAGAGGATTTTACAGCCCATATCGATCCCAGACGTGCTGCCGTCAGCCTTGCCCCCCAATTCCAACTTTTCTCTTGTCGCTGGTAAGATTTATCTACTTTTCATCACTCTCAGCGAACGTCACCCTGACTGCATCACTAGGCGACTTTGAAGAGATCTATGGCGTAGAGCACGACCCTGATGAGCCGCAAGCGGGTGAATGGGACGCAGTCCTGACATGCTTCTTCATAGACACTGTAAGCCTTTCTTCGGGGGTATGAAGGCCGATCGACTCAATCGAAAGCGCTTTTCCCAGGCAAAAAATATCGTCAACTACCTGCGCATTATACATCGTATTCTCGCGCCGGGTGGCGTGTGGATAAATCTTGGTGGGCCTTTAGTTATTCCGCCAAAGCCGAAGCTCACGGCTTTCAGGGCCTCTGTTGTGGCACTTTGAAAACAATAATACCAACGACCCGTCCGTCGAGCTAGATTTGCAAGAAGTCAAGGCTCTGGCACGCGAGATCGGGTTTGAAATATCTGTGAGCTTTGCGTCAAATCCTCAGTTTCTCGCGTCGTCTTATTTCTTTGCTACTCATAGAACGAGAAAACTATTGACACGACATACACCGCTAATGCCGAAGGGATGCTTGGATATATCTACCACGCGGCTTTCTGGACCGCGACAAAGTTATAGAGTCAGATTGATCAGCAAAGGAGAGCCTTATTTCTCAGAGGCGAAGGGCTATCGTGTTTGAATTTTGAAAGCCCCATTGAACCAATTTACTAACGGATGTATCATGGTAATACTCTGCCAACACCGAATTGTCGCTAGCCCCTGGTGTGATTTTTTCAACCCACGGCGACCCAGCAATGAGTTTCTTCAAGCGCTGCTCCTGAAGATCTCAATTCACCCAAACGATCACGCGCATGAGAGAGCACCGCCATGAAAACATATATCAGTCCCACGAATAGGGGGCTATATTTACCAACAGCGCGTGGTCTCGATCTCCAACTATATAACCTACGGTCATCCCACGGAGTCCAGGTTTCAGGGCCTCTGCAGTGATAAACTTCCCAGCGCGCATACAGGCCAAAATCCTAACTCTCTCCTTCCCGTTTCTCCTTCGCCTGCATCTCGCGCTTCACCCTCCTTAACCGCGCGCTCTCCTTAATCCCGAACCCACCCCGGAAAACCAGCTGGACCTCTTCCAGGCTCAGGCCCGCCGTCTCTGGGAAGCACACGAGCACAAACAGCCACCCCAAAAGACACAGACCCGCGTAAAACCCGAACGCGCCCGATGGCGTGATCGCGTCCATCAGTGAAAGGTATGTCGACCCGATGAGAAGATTGCCCGCCCAGTTTGTCGCTGTCGATAAGGACGTGCCGAGGCCGCGCACTGTGCGAAGACGGGATAAAATTTTAAGATTAAATTTCGGGGACTCTGGGAAACATACCTTCCAGCCCGAAGAGCTCGCCCTGCTGCCAGGGCACGTTGCCGAGGCCGGTTGCGTATGACGCGACGAAAACGATCATTGAAAGCAGCACCAGTGCAGACCACGCTGTTGAATACTGTGTGCCGTCGACGAGCTTCCCGTCTGTCTTTTTCGTCAAAACTAGTAGATCATGAATGAATGAATCATCAAGCCACAAGCGAAGTCATCACAGTTTACTCACAGTGGAATGAAACGCTCGCGAGCGTCAGCCCGAAGACCATCCCGGGCGCGCTCCAGATCATGATCCTGCGCCGCCCGATCTTGTCAATCCACTTGAGCGCCACCAGCGTGAAAATGAAATTGGTCCCGGAGATGATCAGGCCCACCGCCGTCGGCTGGTCGAACCCGATCTCCTTGAACAGCGTCGCTGAGTAGTACATCAATGTGTTAAACCCGCACAGCTGCTGGAAGGCCTGCATGCCGCACCCGACGACTGCGGTACCGGGGGAGAGGGGTTAGTTTGTGATGGTGAGAAGGACGGGAAGACGTACCGAGAGCGCGCCTGTTGACGGGATCGAACAGCATCGACCGTAGCCGTTGTGTGAACGTAGTTGTTTTTGTAATTTCGATGCTGCGTTGGACCGCCGCGTGCAGCACTTTTACTTTGAGATCGACCTCCTCCGGCCGCGCAAACGCGTAGATCTTCGCCATGATCCTGCGCGCCTCGGTCATATTGCCCCTACGAATAAGAATACGCGCTAATGTTGGAACATAAGAAGTTGATCTCAAGGAATAAAGAAACCACATACGGCTTTCTGGCAGATAAAATAAGAGCACGAATTGAATGCCTGCTGGGACGGCTCCAAGCCCGACCATCCAGCGCCACCCGCCGTGGATGTTCGCAAAGCCCGCGCCGATACCGTACGCGATGACCTGCCCAAGCGTTATCATCACGACACTACGGACGATCAGATACGCTTTCAGTGGAACGAAAACACAACCTACTTGAGCACGACCATACGTCCGCGCAAGCGCGTAGGCGACAGTTCTTGGATATATAAGGGCGCGATGCACGCGGCCAGTCCTACGCCGACTCCGATGAGGAAACGCCCGCCGATCTGGGTGTCGTGAGCGAAAGTGGGAGAGGCGCTCGACGTGCACATACCATGCTCCATACGTCATGACAGACAGCTTGGGCAAGCGCGCCAGCGATAAAAATGATGTCAGCGATCCCAAGGACAGGGCGGCGGCCAGTCCAGTCTGAGAGGACACCGGCTACCAGACCACCCAAGAGGGCGCCGAGCGTAGTTGAAGAGGTGATGAATTCCTAGAAGATGAATGGATACATGCACACGACTGCAAAAAGAAGGTTGGACATACCTTCTGTCCGTTTGACAGCTTGTCGGGACCAAGATCCGAACCTATGCTCACAAGCGCTCCAGAGATCACACCAGTATCATAACCTGTGCACACTGCTCAGCATACGAGCGAGATGGAAGCAAAACCCACGCACCGAACAACAGCCCAGAAATCGTCGAGCACAGCACCAAGATCCACACAAACCACGTCGTGCGCTCCTCTCCCTCTGCCACCACGGCCAGCTCGTTTATTTCCCCGCCGTCGATGTCGCGCGTGACCTCCGCCAGCTCGTTATCGCTATCGCGAGCATCCTTGCCGAGCTCCGTGCCCGTTTTTTCATTGATAGTCATCATGGTCATGATGGTGCGTTAAGCAGCGCAAGAGCCGGCGAAAGTAGATTGACCAGTATATATAAGAGCCCGTGCGTGGTCCCCAGGCAATCAGTCGGTCATGAGGGTGCAGGTGCAGGTGCAGTATAGGTCAATGGGGTACGGGAAGCCGAGGATGCTCGCTTCGTGACAGTATACATCCAACACGTGTACGCGGTGGAGTTGGGGGGCTACTTAGTTTGTTTCGCGCTGTGGAAAGACCTGGAAATAATTTGGAATTGAAATACACGGCGCCTGGTTCATTGGATTTACAGGGTGGTATGGCGGAGGAGGGTTCGGAGGAACGGGCGTACTTCCGATCCGAAGTGACGATACGATGGAAAACAAGGGTCTGCGTCCGCGAGTTCACGGAATTCTTGGCATCTAAAAGTTTCATGTTAGTCCCCATTTACTATTGAACAACAAAATATCTAGACCTGCTGGCCTGCTTATTTTTCCCGCAGGAATTTCGAGCTTGATAGCACGGTCGGGTAATCGGACCGAGGCATCGCTAACATCTCTTGGCATTGGTCGAATGAATTCCAAATCGTGTTCAGTCGGGCGAAGGGCAGCTCAAAATCATGAGAGTGCGCATGCGCATACTCAACGCAATCGGGGCTTTAGTGAGGGTAGAACCATTCCGAAGAGAGCATTGTTCTGAAGTCTAATGGGCTCAAGGTATCATGTATAGGATTAAGTAACAGCTGCCACTCGGAGACTCGAGAGCCACATCTTTCACGCCACGACGGCGGCAGAAAATGGGACGAGTGACTGAGTATGCGCCTAAGTAATTTGCACGGAGTGGAACTTTTTGGAACTTGCTGAACATGAGTCTATCGTCCATTCATGACAGTACACGGAAGGTCAGCGCGTCGTCGTTAAAGTTTAGTGACTCCTTATCTAATCGCGATTAGACTCACACTTCCGACTCCGATCCGACAGGAAGTGGATGAACTTCCAACGAACCACTCGTCGGAACGTTCAGTGCCCTCCCACCTTTCATGAATTCATTCAATATGATAACCCAGAAGATCCTAGTGTCACACCAATAGTTCGATGTCTCAAGCTCAAGGTCCAGATTGCCTGCTCGCCCGAAGCGGGATTGGACAATATCGAGCAGCGAGGCCCCAGGCTCAGTCTCTTGGTGGACCACCCTCTCCCAGGATCCCTCGCCCACATCTCCAATACCATCAGCCCAGTGCTCCAGGCTCCGCCCAGTGCTATTCAAGGCCTAGCGAATCGGGAACCCCGTGGTCCAGGTATGTAGCCCAAACGTCTTTCCCTGCCTTTCCACCTGAGTCCTATGCCGACACGGCCGAACGAGAACGATAATTGCGAATGCGGGCAGGGCGCGTTCGATGAATCATGAAGTGGTTCCTGGCTCTTGGGACCTGGGACCTGGGGGCTCCGACTCGTCAACAGCGGTGGCAGTAAGACCGATGGGCTACGCGCGTCTCGCGTCTCGACGATGAGGAGGACGCGGGTCTTCTGTCCATCGTTGTCCATCGTTATCCAGTGTCTGCTACACGTGCACATTCAACATTGCGTCCGCCCTCGAGCTCCGCTGTGTTTCTCTTCTAGTACTACCCACTCAACTCGAGTTTCTTATTCTTACTCTTGTTCTATTTTTTTTTCTTGTTCTATTTCTTGTTCTCATTCGTCGATCTGGCACCGATCCATCCCCGCAGGGTGCAAGTTGCAAGCGCTTTCGCGAAGATTTATTCTTGTCCTGGTATTAGGGGTTTACACGTGGCAACCGTTCGACGATGAAGGCGCTCCTCGGACTCGGACCTAGGATCTTGGGGACCTTTCTTCTAATCGCCGACTATATTGGCGGAACTCGGCGACGCGCAAGATCTTTGCCGGCCACATTTTGAAGGTCGTCCTCCAGACTGAGGACTCCAGTCTAGGTCTGTTACTAGCAGAGAACCTCGCTTCCCATACCCCTTCGCCCCAACCGCTCTGCATCTTGACATTGCTCCTTCGTCTTCGTCAAGGCGGCACAGCGGCGCTGGGCTCATGTCCTCAGGGCGGTGGCAGCAAGGCCAATATGTGACAGTGACATCTGTGCTGCGGGCGACTTGGACGATGAAGGCAGGACGCAGACCTCACATGAACATGTTACATGAGAGTCAACCCATTTTCTATCCCTGTTTTCAATTCAGCGTCTGTTATAATTACAACTTGCACATGCGTGCGGTGTCCGTCCGCGCGTTGTCGTATACCGTATACCGCCACGGCCAAACCAGGGGCCAGGGCCACCGAGAACGCACATACGAATTCGAATGCGAATGCGGGCAGGGATGAAGTGGTTCCTGGCTCCCGGAACCTGGGACCTGGGACCTGGAGGGGGGGCTCCAACTCGTCGACGGGTTTTAATTTTTCGTCGTCCTCCAGACTCCAGTCCAGTCCAGAGCCCAGTCTCTTTACCGGCCCCGGTCGCTTCTCCTTGCCCTTGAATCCTCACTAGCCACTGTCCATACCACACCGGTCTCTAGCACCCCAGTACCCAAAGCAATCGCCAACACCGCAGTCCGGGGGATGGTCAGAACAAGGCCGATGGGCTGGCGACTCGCGACACTGTTTGTTGCACGTGCATGCTGTGTCCGCCCTCGCGGCTTTTCTCTTGTACACAATGAACAATCCGCTCGAATTCGTTGTTCATGGGTCTGCCCTCGTGACGCACTCGCGAGTCGCGATGTCCTATTCTTGTCCAAGTTCCTGGGGCTTACACGTGGCGTGCATGGAGCGTGGATTGGGGTTGAGGCAGGGCCCGATATTATATGAACCCACCTTCAAGTGCGAGCTTATTTAAATCTTCGTGTCGTGTTATTGCACCCAGTAAAGGATATATTTCATATTTCATATCTCGTACGCGCTGCCCTGCGCGTGCTGTCCAGTGTCCAGTGTCCACGGATCAGTACATAAGAAAGAAGTAATTAAGCGACGTGTTGTTATACTGTGACTAACACAAAATGCTCTTCAAGCAGCAGGACTCAAGTACCACAAGAACAACGCAACTGCATACAATTTTTGAACACTGTAGACGCCGCCCCCACCGCTGGCCCGGGACTCGCTCGACGAAAGCATCGAGTCTTGGCTCTCAGGCTGGCTGGGCGGGTTGAAACGTTGAGCGGCGAACGCGAGTCCAAGTTCCCCGGCAGACCCGATCATTGTGCTGAATGCGTTCCGCTGCGGCTGCAGGGCGGGACGTACATAAGGGTGCGCAGGGTCCCCGCCCTATGTGAACGCCCGAACGCGTGCCGTCGACAGCGACTTGTTATAAGTAATAACCGCGCTCCGGCGACAGGACTGGTCCAGGCTTTACATATACTCTGCTCCAGCCGGGGACACACCTCGCCGTCGAGACTCTTCAGCACTTGCTCTAGCCTTTCGCCCTCGTCGACACTGGATTTCCAACACAGCGACGCCTATCACCACACGCAGGATATAGGAATGGCTACTAATACTATGTACGCACAACCCCTGTACGACTCCCCGCCGAGCTACTCCCCAGCCTCGTCATCGTCCACCTCCCCCTCGACGTCCCCGTCCGCCCCATCCACGTTCTACCCAAACCCATACGACACGGGCTCCCAGCCGCCCTCGCGGCAACCCACCCTCGGCGGCGCAGACGACAGCACAGACGTAGATGCGGACGAGACTGATACCCTGCGCACGGTGATGCTCGCGGCGCTTGCGCTCGCGCGGGAGGCGGTGCGCCTCGACAGCGGGGACGAGAGCCGCGCGGCGCTGGACAAGTATGTTGCGAGCACGGAGCTGCTGCGGGAGGCGCTGGAGCGGATGCAGCGCGGGGAGAGCCATGGGCCTGGTGCTGGTGCTGGTGGGGACGAGGGCCAGGGCACGGGCACGGGCAAGGGCAAGGGACACCCGCATTGGGAGGAGGCGAAGATTAAGTCGATTGTACGTTACTTTTTTGGTTGGGGTACTTGTTTGGGTGGGCGCTGATTGAGTGTGAATGTCACTGTGTTGGTTGTAGCTCCATACGTATGCGGTGCGGATTGATGTGCTGGCAAGGATATATGATGTGCATATCCCGGCGTATGTTGCATGAGGCTCAGGCAGGCGCGCCAACAGGTCGGGATATGTACACAGGTGTTTGTGGTGAGTCGTGGCCTGGGTAAGGCTTGTACGTCCGAATCTGACGCGGTTAAAGCTATAGAACTTTATGGACCTGTATAATAATTGGACAAGTAAATAGAGCGTGGCTCAGCGAGCCCAGTGAATGGATTCATATTTCTTCTGTTCTGAAATTGCGTACGCGACGCGACGCGTCTGGGCACGTGAGATGACGCACGGACATGCACCTCAGCTGTGATCGGATGGGGCATTCCGACTCCGAGATTATTATCACTGTCTCCGAGTCCTTGCGCAGCGTTGTGACTCCTACTAGTCACAGGTCCTCCTTCTTGAGAGATACGCTAGTTGGCAGTTGCACTTCCCCTATTCGCAGTCACACTGAAGCGTACCGCCTCCACCGAGCGTCTAATTAGCACTGCGTCCCACAGCCAACCTGAGTTGTACCTAGGAGGCTGTACACCCGCCCACTCGTGCCTTGGAGTAGATCCGCGCTTATAAGACGACAACATCTATTGTATCATCCGCCACAACGTCCATATCCTAAGAATGGCTTTTCAACCACCATCGCCCGGGATGCCTCAATTCCCAAGTGTGAGTCTAGCTCGCCACATTCTCAGGTACACTTATAACGTAGTATAATGGATAGAATCAATACAACAACTCTGGCCCGCCGGTAAGCTCGTCCTCTGTCAATGAATGTACCAGATCTCAACTCTGATAAGATGCCCGGCGCGCCTATCGGCCTCCCTGTTCGTCGCGCCTCCATCTCACCCAATCCACATCTGGACTAACAAACACATAGACCGGCCCACCGCCCATCAACCGCGCCTCGCACCCAGGCTACAACCCAGGCCCAGGCTACGGATCCAACTACCCGCCCCCGCCCATGCCGCCCCGCTCACCCGTATCGCCCCACGCGCCCGGGTACCAGCCCTCCTACCTCCCCCAGCCCGCCCTCTTCGGCCAGCCCCAGTTCCACCCGCCCTCCGGCCCGCCACCACCCCTCCAGCCGCAGCCGCAATCGGGATACTACCCCCCGCCGATGGGCCCGCCACCACCGCTGTCGCCGTCCCATACGCAGTCGTCGTACTACGCCCCACCGCCTGGGCCGCCGCCTGGCCATGCAGGCGCGTCGTATCCGCCACCGCCGCCGATGAATCAGTATGGCAATGGGCCCCAGTATGGGGGTGCGCCGCAGGGAAATGCGTTGATGTACCTTGGTGCGCCTGTATCGGATCCCCTCGCGCCGCCGGGGGCGCAGGCGCCGATGGTGCCGGGATATGATCCTGGTGCGGACGCTGAGGCTGTCAGACGGGCGGTCAAGGGATTCGGTACCGATGAAGGATTGTGTGAGTGCATAGTTCGATTCGGGAACTGGCTGAATGCTCATGTTTAATGGATAGTGATCGCGACGCTCGTGCCCTTGTCTGCGCCGAAGATGGCTGCCGTAGCACAGCGCTACATGTCCATGACGGGCAAGAACATCGTCGATGTGCTCGATAGCGAGACTAGTGGGTACTTCAAGTGTGTTCTTCATGCTCAGGCCCTTGTACTACCGCATTCTAACTACAATGCAGGATGGGCCTGCACGGCCTCTCACTAGGCCCACTCGGATGGGACGTCGAGCTCATCCGCGGGGCGATCGCCGGTATCGGGTGCGTTTCCTTCCTTCACCATCGCCTTTCCTTCTCCACCCTCCCACCACCACCACCAAATTCCCGCACCCCTATCTATACGATCGCAAGAACGCTAACCACACCCCTCCCAGCAGCACGAAAGAACAAGTGCTCACCGAGCTCCTCCTCGCGCGCCCCGCCGCCGAGCTGCGCCTCCTCGCCACCGCGTACCGCCAGCGCTACGGGCGCGACCTGCTCCAGGACGTGCGTGGTGATCTCAGCGGCAAGACCGAGCGCAGTGCGTGTCTGTTCTCTCCAACTTCTCCCACTTTTCGTTGTGTTGGCCCCCTGTTCAGAGTTTCATTTATCTTCGTCGTATTGTTGTTGTCGACATGTTTCTGCTTCCTCTCGTGTTCCTTTTATTTATCCCTATCTCTATCTCTATCTTTATTTTTATCGCGCATATACTCTGACACTGAAACTTTCCCCCCGATCCCAGTGTTCGTGATGGCGCTCAACGCGAACCCCCCGCCCGAGTGGGCCCCTGTGGACCATGCGGCGGTCGCGCGTGACGTCGAGGCGCTGTATAAAGCCGGCGAGGGAAAGGTCGGGACGGACGAGGTGCGTCATATATCATGCGTCTTGAATTTGTATCAGTGAGCGAATACTGATTGGAGTTTGTGGGATCTTACCTAGATGGTATTCTGCGATGTCCTGATCAACCGCTCGCAGGCGCATTTAAGTGCCGTGTACGCCTCTCTCCTTTAATCGAGGCCGATATGAAGCTGACACACCGTAGTATCGAGCTCTACGGCAGACAGCACCGCAGCCTCTACCGTGTCGTCAAGAAAGAATTGTACGTCTTCCTTCCTCCTTCCCCCCTCCTCTCCTCCAAATCACTGACACACCCTCCACCCCCTTCTACGTATACAGTTCCGGCCACATGCGCGACGGCCTCCTGTTCATCGTCGCCGGCGCCAAGCCGAAGCGCGACAAGACAGGCGCGTGGCGCGATGCGAAGCTCATCGACAAGGCGATGGTCGGGTTCGGGACGAGGGACGAGGACCTCGTTCGGCGGTGCGTTGCTCTTTCTTCTCTTCCCCCTTGTCCTTCCCTTTCCCCACCCCTTAACCTTTCTCCTTTCCCCCACTTCCACCACCACCCCACCCAAGCTGATCAAACACTGACCCCCGTGCCCGTACTTGTGTTCCGAACCGCAGGATCATACGCGCACACTGGGACCCCGCGCGCATGGACGCCGTCCGGCGCGCGTACCAGGCGCGCACGAAGAAGGCGCTCGAGGGCCGTGTCGCGGGCGAGACGAGCGGCGCGTATAAGAAGCTTATGGTGGCGGTCGTGGGGTCGTCTGTGCGTTGAGGGGCTTGAGGGGTAGTGCTTCCTTGCTTGAGGAGGATTGCGAGGGTTGGCTGGGTGGAGGAATGAGTGTTAGATGTGCGTCATACATTTTCGCGTACGTGTAGTATGTACTATTAGGTTGGACCTTGCTGCTCAGCTTCTGAATATTATCGAGTCTAATCTCGTGCCCACTGGCATGAAGACCCCTTTCTGTGTTGGGCACTCGTGGCCGTTCAAACGTCCATCGATTGAAGGGATAAAATTAAAGGGGTTGTGCTGAGGTAGTCAGCTTTCCGACCTGACCAGAAATCACATGTAGGGGTTGTTCATCGATTGGAAAGCTTCAAGATTCAGATGTTCAGTCAGAGCAGAGTATCGGGGGTATCATCTTGAGGGCGCAGCTTTAAGATTTGAGATCTGGACAGATTATTCGAATCTACAGTACTTTATGACAGGTAAAAAGAATATTACCAAGGCAGTGAAGGAAATGAGGAAGACCTCTCAGGTCAGAGGAATGGTCAGAGTAGCAGGGGTTAATTTTATTCTGTGGAAAAGTCTATGTCCCCAAAGATAAAGATCTTTGCTTCAAAGTAGTTAAATTCCAAGTTATCTTATCATAGACACTGTAGATTAGATTACTTATTATCTCTACCAGATAACATTACATACTTACTATTACATACTTACGATAGCGCTGACTGATTAAACTCTTGGTGCTGACTGAGTATGCCACATGTAGAACATGTAGCACAGCAGTAGAGTAGTATATATAGAGTGAATATAACACCTAGAGAACTCAGTCTAGTTCTCTAAGGTTTACCACCTAGTCAACTTTCACTCTCTCCCTAAGTCTCAGGTGTTTAGCCTGCTTTAGTGGTTGCTCCCAGTAAATCCCTAGCAGGACAAAGTGTTGCCCTAACACATATGATTGCATTTCTGGAGCCCTATCTTTATGTAATTTTAAATTTTAAGAAATAATTCATTTGTTCTCTATGACTCCACTTGAGCAGTGTAATAAACTTGTCACATTGATTTGAACAGGACAGATTAGATATGTGACCATCAATGACTTTGTGTTACATTTGTTACATCTGTCACCAACCCTACACTTTACAGTTCAGATGCACCAGATGTTAGCGTGTGGTTTGTTGCCTGTGTTTTTTTTGACTCCAACTGAAGCACACTGCACCATAACATCTGGAGCTGAGATTAGGTTTATTTTGGGTCCAACCCAAATAGAGATGCTCCTCTTTGATTGTTGTTATCAACTTGATCTAGCAGGGCCTGAGCCAGACCATACAGTCACTTTGATAGATGAAATCACTCTCATCAGAGAGGCAAGGCTGATAGATAAATGCCTCTCCTTGTAGTGTCACATGTCTTTTACATTTCTGCTCAGGTTTTGCCACAACCACATCTGCAAGTGCATGTGAGGGGCAGGTATTCAATCAAATCTAGATCAAATCTTCAAATCAATGTGTGACCATGTTAGGGCGACGCTTCGTCACAAGGACATACTAGGACACCACTACAAATAGAAAAGAACTCAGATAGACTGAG
>JABCKI010000240.1:0-22762 GCA_018282025.1 Sphagnurus paluster
ATAGCTCGATACAACGCGATACTGCACATAGGCTTCAAAACCTCCCATATTAGCCCTGAGGTATTTTCGTGTTTCAACGACACAAAAGATACTCCAAATACGTCTCCAGAGGATTTCGGCTTTCCTGAACACCTCGAGCAGCCGCTACAGTTGCCTGGACTCAAATTGCTGCCAAACCTCGCATCGATGGTCTGTTGGCTGTATAGTCTTATTGTCCCTCAGGTCATAGGCATCAAGTAGTATACACATTATAGGGCCCTATTACATCGATTTTTCATACGCTATCGCATTTGTTCGTCCTGAAATATTTTTTTCTTATTTGAACATTTTTCTGAATTTTCGAATTTGGTTGACGCCTACAAAACACGTGGGACATGATTTTGTAAAAAGTCTGTAAGATTTGTATGGCACAAGTAAAAATTTCCAAAAAAAAAAATTGCAATATTCTTTATCTTCGTGCGATCAAGTGAATATCATCTTTGAACGTGCAATCAGGGAGACACTCATTCTCCAAAAGCTGTGATTTGAGGAAATCAACGCCCCACCAATCACCATGCAAAGAACACTCAACTCTCTCAAAGCTGCCATTTCTCGCAGGCCACCTTTTTGCACAGGCACGATCCCCATTTCGAGCGATTATGCTACCCTCTTTTTCAAACAGGGTAAAAGTTCAAGGTAAGCAAATATACCCTTCTTGATGCACCGACTTATCTTCATTTTAGCTGGTTGGATCTGTCTCAAGCAAACCATGAAGGGCTGAAGGCTCTTTCTGAGGCATGCGAGCCCGCAACCTTCGGTCTGGGGGAGCGTGACGTCCTCGATGAAGAATATAGGAAGGCTGGGAAAATGGACACGAGCAATTTCGCCACAAAGTTCGACTTGACTCAGTTGGGTATCCTAGATCGTATTCGCGCTCAGTTACTCGAGGGAGAAAACGAGGAAAAGTATGTCAAGGCTGAGCTTTACAAGCTCAATGTCTATGGTAAGGATGGCGCCTCATCTATTCACATCTACTCCATGATTTCTACTGCAGGAAAAGGCTCATTCTTCAAGTCTCACAAAGATACACCTCGCGGCGATACCATGTTTGGATCGCTTGTCGTTGTCTTCCCCACTACTCATGAAGGCGGCGCTTTGAAACTAAGACATGATGACGAGGAGTGGACATTTGATTCTGCTGTCCTCACCCGAGAGGAATCCACACCCTCGATCGCTTACATTGCGTTCTACAGCGACGTTGATCATGAAGTAGCTCTTGTCACCGCCGGGTATAGGGTCACGCTCACATATAACTTGTTTCTCGACTCCAACCCGGGCGTACCGCTCCCTAAATCTGTCCAGCCCGTATCCGCAGACGATCGCTTTTTCCTGGAGGCCTTGAAAGTAGCACTCGATGATCCATCTTTCTTGCCCAAAGGTGGCTACCTTGGTTTCGGTCTCAACTTCAAATATCCCGTATCCAAAGTGCAAAGAGGACGTAGCACCGTTTCCCATATTTTGAAGGGCAGCGACGCTATGATTCTCCGAGTTTTGCAAAGACTATCACTCACCCCTTCTTTGAACGCAATCTACCGGGCATGCGATAACAATGTCCTTGTACCAGCTAGCAAGCTCTTTGGAGACGGTGACTCGATATACGAAGATGACATCACTCAATACCTATGTGAGAACCACGACGGCAAAGTTCTTCGCGAATTTGGACAACCCATTCGGAGGCAACGTGACTATTTTGGAAGATATGAGCGAAACCCAGTCAGAATCGCTTGGGTGACGCCTTTGACGACATATTCCTCTTTCAGCTCGACTTATGCTGCTCATGGTAACGAGCCCACGACTGAATGCATTTATGCGAGCCTTTGCATCGCTGTGAATTTGGGACCGTTTGGAGATCGGGCCGCAGGTGTAGTTTACGATGACTTTGACTCAGACGATTAAATCTGGACTTTGGTAGCGATTTACAGTGCCTCAGTCCTCAAGCTCAGGCCTCAGGTTCTCAAAAATTTCAGTAGATCGTGAATGCCATATTGCGTTGCGTTCTAGTCAGAAACTTGAAGTCATTGTTGGTGTAACTATGGAAAATAGGCATGAACCTATCATTCTGGTTTGATCAACCATCTACACTATGTTGAGCTCAGGATCTGATCTGCCATAATCTGTGTAAACATCTGCGCCGCCGCTTGTCCAGTTGCAAGCGTCCCGTACTACATCAAGAAAACTGTTCGTTAAACCCAAAAAAGACATACACTTTTAGCTCGACGAACCTTGTATGCTGGGACCTCATGGCCCGCTCCATAGACTCGGAGATATGAGAAAGTCCCCGCATTTTTAAAGAGCCCGGCGGGCTGGCCAGCGACGTTGTAAGTTGCAAACGCTTGCTGTTGGTATTCAGAAGAGAATTTAGTGTTAAGGTTGTCAACCTGTGAGGTTCCTCTCAGCTAAGGTGATGCCAAGGTTTAGAAGGCAAATCATTACCATCGCCTCCACGCCATGGAAGTTTAGAATATAATCCTGTGCGTAACATTTTTAGCATGGGACCGACGAAAGTAGACGTTGTAAGGACTCACAGCATCTCCATCAAAGATAATTGTCCTAACCTAACGGTGGCGATTTTAATGATTTGCAAGTAGAGTAAAATAGGCAAAACATACACCGGCGTTAATGACAGATTCCAGATCAGGCCTCGAGTTTCTCATCCAATCTCCTGTTGAGGGCATGGGATTATCTATATGATTCACAAAAACTAAACTTTATACCCACCTGTTGATGCAAAGTTACTGTAAACATTCCTGTTGGTTATCTGCCACGTCGCTTCGGCGCCTATCTTGGATGCCACAGATTTGAGATAGTTGCTTATATCGGCTGGGTAGGGATCTGGGTTCATGGCGGGCACATAGTACACCTATTCGTGAATAGTGTCAGAACAGGATAGTCACGAAAGAAGAAAACTATGACATCATAGTTTCCGGCCAGCGGTGACAATATGTTGTTGTTGCAATAACTTTGGGCTGAAGAGCACACGGAATTAGAACCTCCGTTATAACACGCGGTGATCTGTGGCGTGATGAGAAACGAGCCCATATAAATCAATACTGAGTATTACCTGTGCACGACAGCCGTTGGAGGCTGTCCAGGACGAGTTGGCGCGTGTAATTACAGATGTCGATACCAAGGGATGATATGGATTACCCCCTGCATACGTGATATATCCGGGATACTGGCTCAAGGGGTCCTATCCTTCTACGTGAGGTGCGAACTATTTAGGACAACACAGAACAACGTACTGTTAGCCCGTTGCCTATTCCGAGAACTTTGAGATTGAGTGGTAGGCCTTGCAAAGTGCCGGCAGCGATAGCCGCGTTTTGTGCAAGGATATATCTGTCGAGTCGTAATCGTTAATGCAAAATATATCCACTCGAGGGGCCTAACTCACGCGCTGAAGGCGGGTCCGTAGTGTCCGCCATAACTAGATGACACAACGTGAGTGATTTCTCCCACCACTTGCGCGTAAGAAACTTTTTCACGATTCTGTCCAAATGGCCAGGTTATTCGCTTGGTACTTGGAGAATCTTGAATCTTTCAAAAATATTTGCAAGAAGGTCCAAACATCCGCGGCGGCTTGTTTGGACGTCGAAACTTTCAGATCGCCATGAGAGAAACCAACACCGACAGGCTGGTCGATGTACAGAACGTTGGCTTCGTTATTCCAGGAATATGGATTGAGGGTGACCGAAGAACTGTCATTCTTGATGCGACAGGGGCCATGCTCCTGGATCAAGCCAATCATACTGGAACTCCCAGGCTGGATGTGAACAATCAGCTCTAAGATCAGCCACTGTGGAAGTTAAAAGTCACGAACTCCTCCGTTGAACCAGAGCGCCAAGGGGGCTGTATCAGGGTTCTTGCGAGATGCAAAGAACCAGAACCTGGGATTTAACGTTTCAATGACTCCGTCAATCGCGATGGTGGGAGAGGCGCTTGCCAAATGCTCTGAGTGGACGTGAGGTCACCATATCCAGAAGCCTGGTAGACACCGGGCGTGGTTTCTAAAGGGGGTGGAGTTCAATACACTGCTACCTTGCGGGGGTATTGGGTATGATTACCGCATACACCAGAATTCTCAACCACTCGAAGTTTTCCAGGCGTTGTGACGACGGCAGCGCTCAAGACCTCGGATTCGGGGGCGTGCGTCAAGTTTGATACACCACCAACGACACCTTCGATAATTGGCACCTGGCCAATTGCGGCGACAGCGGGTAGCCCAATAACAAGGCTGAGGTAGGGTAAAAGCATGGTGATAAGACGCGGTATGCTTTGAACTAGGGAATGTGTGCTTTCGCGCTCCTAGTTTATATCCCTCCCAATCTTGTTCTGATCCTTCGAAGATACATGTGTACGGACTTTTCTTCAGGAAAGATAGTCCACCTCTGATCAACACCCTTATGGGAGAGAAGTTAAGAAGGTAATGATCACATGGTTCTGCGACAATGTCAAGTTGAAGTGCTGCTCAAGCCGCTGCAAGATATTTTTAGACACAAAATACCGTATGGATGACTCGGCTGGAGCACGTCTCGCCGTCAACTCCGAATCTGTTGTATCATTAGTGCCTTCATCCTCATTTCACCAGTATGGTCTCACCATCAAGGATGTCAATGATGCCATGAAACAAAGGTATCATCCTCCAATCACCGTCGTATTCACGTAGGAAGCTGTAGACCATGTGGTAGAGTACTGTGAGGGTACAATTCTTCCGATGAGCAGATATGCTGTCGTATGCATCATAGCAGCCAATTCTGTGATAGAGATCAGCTTCCTGTCGCCGAGTTACAGATATAGCGAAGTTGAGGTCCTGTGCTCCAAGTCGCAAAATCGGGCACTTGATAATCTAGGAATTGACGACAGTACTGGGGTAAGTTGTGTTATTAATCCATTTACACATACCCAAGTATTGTCCGTATCCATATAACAGCGCCGTACGCAAGACCCGCAGGCTGACCCTGCGGCTGATCTGTATGAACATGTGCTACCATCTGCTGATCACTTATAAGTAGTTCCATGTTGCGTATAGCGCCTAAAGCAGTAGGATACACAAGGAAATAAAAATCAGTTTACGTCGAGTTCAGTTCGACAAGAGATTGCATTTATCAATAATCGGGACTTACCAGGGCAGCTTCACAAATATAGGAATTTTACGGGAACACTAGATTACATCTCGTCAAAGATGTACGTAAATGTGTGAAAATGGTTGCTCTCTCTCCATCGACTTGATCACGGTCTGAATCGATGTTAAATAGCGATTTTCGCGTAATTAACAGTGGTTAAAGCTTACCCAGCCGTTCAGCAAACCTTAGCCAAGTGGGAAGCTGAATAAGTCTTCTGCAGCGATTCCATCTCGCTAGAGAATCCAGCGAAAACGCCAGCTTTCATCGATCATCCTTAGTGATCTAGAACTGGAGGCTACTCAGGCATTAGTTACCATCTCTTAGGTCTTCGAAGTTCTGAAGATCCTTACTTGAGTTGCTTGTAAACTTGAAATGACGCGCCCGCCATAGGAGCTTCATCGAAGTACTAGCGCTTGACTGAACCCCCTTTATCTGGGTAAGTATTCGTGTGAAGATGCTTGAAGTAGAGATTCTGTAAAGAACCATACTTAGATGAGTAGTATCCCATTGGTAAGTGGGTGGCTTTAGAAAGTTGATAACTGCGCTTTCTATTCCGATATTGGGATTGTACAAGCCATTAACCACAGGGTTCAAATAACACATAAACATACAAGAGCTAGGCCCCAACATCTACGCTCATGTCGAGCTGAGACTCTGACCTGCCATGATCTGCGTGAATATCTGCGCCGCCGCCTGCCCAGTTGCGAGCGTGCCGTACTGTGCAGCATATCAAGTCAGTGATTTGGAAAGTCCGTGCATCGGTAGCGCAACAAACCTTGTATGCTGGCACCTCGTGTCCAGCTCCGTACACTCGGATGTAAGAGAAAGTTCCCGCATTCTTATATTGCCCTGCCAGCTGTCCTGCTACGGTGTATGTGGTAAACGCCTGTTGCTGATATAACGAGCTGAATTGAGTATTGAGGTTATTAACCTAACATACTATTAGTGGATGGCTATAAAAGCAAACCAAAGACAGCTACCATAGCTTCCACGCCGTTGAAGTTCAGAATATAATCCTGAAGTGATTAGTGATCAGCAGATTGCGTAAGAGGATGATGTATATCTGAATGACATACAGCATCTCCATCGTAGACGATGGTTCGAATCTAACATATGCCAACTTCAGCATGATTCCCGCCCTTGATATAAAAGAAAGAGCATACCCCAGCGTTGATTACGGATTCTAGGTTAGGTGCAGAATTCCTCATCCAGTCTCCTGTAGAAGTATGAGATAAATTCGACCAATAAGCAAGGACGCGGACCTGTTGCCGCAAAGTTGTTGTAAACATTCTCGTTCGTCATCTGCCAAGTGACTTCCGCGCCGATCGTGGAGGCCACAGATCCAAGCCAACTAGAGATATCGGGAGGGTATGGATCCGGGTTCATAGTGGGTACGTAGTAGACCTATTAGAATATAGTGTCAGACTGGATTGCGTATGAGATGATAGGGAAGCTTTACATCATAGTTTCCGGCGAGAGGAGATAAGATGTTGTTGTTACAATAGTTTTGGGCCGCAGAGCACACGGAGTTAGAGCCACCGTTGTAGCAATTAGTGATCTACAACATTTGAAGACAATCAAAAGATGTTCAGATAAAACTGGAGCCACCGACCTGCGTGCGACAACCATTGGACGACGTTAAGGATGTATTTGCGCGTGTAATTACAGAGTTGGACACCAAGGGGTGGTATGGGTTATTCCCTGCATACGTGATATATCCAGGATATTGGCTCAAGGGGTCCTATTACTTCCTTCAGGTTATGCACCATGAAAAAGGTAGAAAACATACTGTTAGACCGTTGCCCACGCCAAGGACCTTCAGATTAAGGGTTAAGCCTTGAACGGTTCCAGCAGCGATGGCAGCGTTTTGCGACAGGATGTAACTATTAGGAGATGTTTCAGGTGAAGCATTATCAACTTGACGAAATAAGCTAGTAAACTCACGCGCTGAAGGTAGGTCCATAGTGCCCACCATAACTGGACATGAGAAATAAGTGTTTCAACTACAATCGTGTGGAGAATGTTCTTACGATTCCGTCCAGATTGCCAGATTATTCGCCTTGTACTTCGCAAATCTTGAATCTTTGAAAAAGATTTGCAAGAATGTCCAAACATCGGCCGCGGCTTGTTGAGACGTCCCAACTTTCAGATCGCCATGAGAGAAACCTACGCCAACGGGTTGATCGATGTATAAAACGTTTGCCTGATTGTTCCAGGAATATGGGTTGAATGTAACTGAAGAGCTGTCGTTGGTGATACGACAAGGACCATGTTCTTGAACCAGCCCAATCATGCTAGAACTCCCGGGCTAGATCAAGAAGCATCAATGGCTGGATTCAACCTTCCTGACGAAAAGAAAAACAGACTCCTCCATTAAACCAAAGGGCCAAAGGTGCTGTATCTGGATTGTTACGTGCAGCAAAGAACCAAAACCTAAGTATTCGACGTGTCAGTGTGTGAGTCAATTGGATCGTCACAAGCGGCTCACCAAATGCTCTCAGTAGAAGTGAGATCGCCATATCCAGACGCCTGGTAGACCCCAGGTGTGGTCTCTAATGGACAACTCAGTCCCCATTCACATTGAGAAGTCGTAGCCGAATTACCGCAGACACCGGATTTCTCAACCACTCGAAGTTTTCCAGGTGTTGTCACGACGGCAGCGTTTGAGACCTCGGATTCGAGTGCGACGTTATATATTGATTTTGATACACCGCCGACGACACCATCGACGATTGGTATCTGGCCTATCGCTAGAGCACCAGGTAGCCCGATAGTGAGGGAAAGGAAAGGAAAGAGCATAGCGACAAGGCGCGGTGTCCCCCCGACTGCAAAAGATGCACTTCTGTCTTCGTTTATAACATGAACATGATCGCTATGTTTTTAGATCTTCCTTCAAATGCTGCCACGAGACGAACGTATGGTTCGAACTTCTTTCTATGATTAGCAGTGCCCTTTAAAGAGTCTAGAGAAGGCGCGGGATCGTGCGCATGGCTTTGGAATAGTGAATAACACTGCTGAAGTACTGTAACACACGAAAATAAACCAAAAGTAGCGGGAGATATTTTTAGGGATCATGCAAGTACCTTGTGGCAATCTCTCGTGAGCTTTGGATGCGCTGCACTGATGGATTGAGGACTATTCATGGAATCCATCATGTGGTCGGGTACCATACGAGCGTAGTGCGATAATCAGGTTTTGGGCGCCTGAGTGCTGAACCATGCTCCTTCCTTCACGAATTTAGAAGCCGGATACGTGATGCAGGAGTGCAGAGACATGAGCTACAGAGACTGAACTGAGAGTCAATCAGCAATGGCAAGCGATCAAAGAGTTTGACTTTGGCGGTGCTTGGCATTGGCGTTTGGCAACAACTCATGATCATTTTTCTTGCTCGAGGATCTCATGCCTCACAAACGAGCAAAGCGCTCGGTTCGTGAAAATGAAAGGAAAAAGAGGTGCCGATTTTTATGTCAAAACTTTGGACCGGCTAAATATTTTGTAGGGGTGATGATTTAGCACCTACCAATGATTCCTTGAGCAATGAACCGATTCCAAAAGCCCTTTCTCGCGTATTGAATGCTGCCAAGGTTCGAGAGGAATGGAAAATCAAGAAACGGAAGCTCGAAGAGGATGGAGACTCCAAGTCGAGCGATAAGCGCAGAAAATTAGATGACGATGAGAAGAATACGAAGAGCAAGCGGAAGGAGTCGAAGGCGACGTCCAAACTAACCATAAAACCTGGAGAATCTATCCAACATTTCAATCGGTTAGTGGATTGGTCTTATTCATATTTATACTTTGCTAACAAGGACTTGTTTCACAGGAGGGTGGAAGACGACATGCGACCCCTTGTAAAAGCTGCAGTGCAGACTTCAAACGCTACTGTACGTAGCGCAGCGAAAGCTGAGAAGGAGGCCAAAGCAGCAAAGAAGCAGAAGGGAAAGTCGGTTAAGGAGGACCTCGACGACGCGGATTCCAAGCCGCTCGCTGCACCCACTCCTGTGACAGGAGCAGATAAACACGCGAGCAAAGCCAAGGAATTCCAAAAGGTTTCAACATCTGCGCCGCGGAGACTCAACGATATCGCCCAGGCACCGCCCGAGTTCAAGAAACTTCCTCGCGGAGCTGCTCCTTCTGCCTCGGAGCGTGGTTCTGGTGGCAAGCGCGATGGAATCCTCTCGATGGCTCAGAAGGCGATGATGGAGCGAGAACGCGAAAATGCTATCGCGCGATATAGGGAATTGAAGGCTCGTCAACGCAAGTCGGGCGAAAAATCAGACGAGCGCGATAGAGACGCTGTGGATGAGGATTGAAGTCATTTCAGGCATGTATCCATCTATTGTTGTACAGAAATTTCAGTTCCCAATCGACTTTCTTGTTGTAGGCCATGACCACTCATCGTTCCTCGTTGAAACGAGTTAGATCTGTCCACTCTTGATGTAATAGAAGTAGTAAGTCAAACATCTCAATCAAAAGTCGATTAACCAAGTACGATAATGAGAAATGTAGCCCTACACAGGCTATCTCCATCAGTATCACTGCCACAGATTGGTACTGGTCCAGTGACTAGATGTAACGACTGAGGCAGTGAACGACGTAGACCATCGCCCGTGACTCTCGAAACATAGCCATCAACAACAATAGGTATCGTTCGAACCTGCCCCATATCCCACAAACACACTCTGGCAGGAAGAACCAACTTGGCGGCTGTGCGAGTGCTGAGATATTTCGGTAACCCCAATTGGCAGTGCCGACCGTGACGCCAAACTACTCCTTTTCGACTTTGTCGACGGCCGATGCTGTACATTTAAGGTATGATTTAGAACGACGCGAAGAGCGGAAGGAGAGCAAACTCTAAACATCATTTCACCAAACTCGTTACCGAGTTCATCGCGTCAATTTTGCAGTATTGGCCACCTCGAACTACATTCGATTGATTGCATCATGTCTATAGTCAATCATTATTCAAACGTCGCTACCGCCCAAGTGTTGAAAACTGAACAACAATTCATCCCGAAAAGCTGTTGCGCTGTCAAGACACAAATGGGATACATTCGTCCTACGCACACCTTGTACCGCACGAGCTTCTATGAATACCGCATCAATAAATGCCCTTTTTCGTGCCCATGCCATCAACTTCCCCCCGGTGTGCATGGGCATTGAATGATCCATCCATCCGCTAGGCGCGGGTTAGGAACTTGCAACCTTCCGGCCTATCTAATACCCTTGTGCGGACTGTATACATAGTCTGGACCCTTCGAACTATGATGCGTTCTTTGATTCGACTTGTGCTCTAAGGGGAAAAGTGATCTCCTGCCTGCGCCTTTGCTACCTGGGGGAGGCCTGTCGCCGATCCGGGACTGACGGCGGTACTTACTGAGTACAAATTCATCGTTGTCAGAATGCTGTTTATCGTGGAAATGTGTCTTTCAGATCTGACTCGTGTCAAGGTCAGGTATAAAACGTCGGCGCGTTCGTGGCATAACCCTCCCTCTTGTGCTCGGCCCCGGCCCCCTACCTCTATACACGAGTTGCCCGGGCACAAACCTCCCTGCGCACACGAAAGGATATGTCCGATACCGAGAAAGGCTCCCCTTCAACAACGATTTCCCCACTCCCGATAGATGCAGAATCTATGAAGTACGCCGAGGCCCTCTCAGGAGCCATTGAGGCCACAGTACCATCCGCTTCAACCACCACACTAGGCACGTCCGCCACTCCCCACGAATACCCAGAGGGTGGTCTCCGGGCATACCTTGCTGTGTTCGGCGCGTTTATGGCACTCTTCTGCACTTTTGGCCAATTAAACTCGTTTGGCACGTACCAGGCGTGGTATCACCAAAACCAACTTCGCCACCTTACGCCCTCCACAATCTCCTGGATTGGATCACTACAGCTTTGGGTGTTCTTCTTTTCCGTACGTGTTGTCGGCTTTAGGACTAGGTTTATTCTGCATTTATACTTATCGTGAATCAATTAGGGCGGCTTGATTGGACAACTTTTCGACAAATACGGGCCAACTTGGCTGTTAATTGCAGGCTCCATGATCTTTACGTCTTCGATTGTGGGGACAAGCCTGGCGTCCCACTATTACCAGTATATCTTGGCACAAGGTGTACTGTTTGGCCTGGGAGTGGGCTTATTGTACGTTGTACTCTGCCCTGGCTACCAAAGCCCATCAACTAACAGACCTATTTCACACAGATTTTATCCTTCGCTTGCCAGTGTTTCGACATATTTCTCGAAGTATCGCGCTACTATGCTAGGAATTGCATCTGCAGGATCTAGTATTGGTGAGTGCCCTGAACACTAGTTATATCTCGTGTAAAACATTCATCACTCACCACTAGGGGGTGTTGTATACCCAATAATGCTTCAGCGCCTCTTCAAAATCGTGGGATTCGGTTGGGGCGTGCGTATATCAGGACTGGTCAGCGCAGTATGCTGCATCACTGCCGCGCTCACTGTGACTCCTTTGGCTTTGCCAAAAAAAGGCACTGCGGCCGAACCATGTGCTACAGGTATCACAGCCTTTACCGACAGGCCGTACATCCTACTCGGCATTGGTAGTGCCCTCGTTGCTCTCGGTATGTCGTCATTTTGATCGAATCCCAACCCCAGCTAACACATATATACAGGACTTTTTATTCCCCTATTCTATATTGTCGAATGCGCGCACCAGCTTTCCCTTGCGCAGAACCAAACCATCTATGTCCTCGCCATTCTCAACGCAGGAGGCGTTATTGGGCGTATCATCCCCGCAGTCCTCGCGGACTCCCTCGGCCGCTTCAATCTTATCGTCCCTGCTGCGCTCCTTGCAGGAATCTCGTGTCTTACCCTCTGGCTCAATGCGCACTCAATGGCCGTCCTATGCACGTTTGCCGCGGTATACGGCTTTGCGTCCGGTGCCTTCATCGCGCTGCTCACGCCGTGTGTGGCGCAGATCTCCGAGGTCACGCAGTTCGGTGTGCGCATTGGCGTTCTGTATAGCGTGATTTCTTTTCCGTGAGTCGAAGATTCTGCGCTTGTTTTTGTTCTCGATTAACTTTACATCGCACGCAGATCCCTTGTCGGTGGTCCTGCGGCGGGCGCCTTTCTCGTGTATGACCATGGGCTCTACAACGATATGATCATATTCTCTGGGTGTACTCTCTGCGCGGGCGCGTTCTTCATCTTGCTGGCGCGACTCAGTATCAATTTAGGCCTATTTGAGCGACTCTAATGTTGAGTTATGGACTATTTCTTTTATTTAGCATTAGAGCGGATCTAATTTCCCTAGGACGTTGTATCTTTATCATTGTATGTCTATGAAATGTATTATAGTTAAGTTATTTAGAATATGGTATAGCGCATAATGTAGCATGTATAATTATCGGAAGAGAAGGCTCATGGAAAGTTCATTAATCAAAGTCACTTTCAGCACTTGCAGGCCTTCAAAGGGTGACCTATGCTCACTCAAGATTTGCCTTATCAAACGTCTTGGATGCACACACAATCCACATATGTATTGAGTAGCCGAATTGTACTCTAGCATACTCTCTCATTTTTCTGTCGACTTGTGCGCTGTGCACGAAACGGCGGCCAGAGGTACCACTTCAACCACAGCACGGGCCGCAAAGACCCGTCCCCACTCGCCGCCAGTTCCAACAGTCGACCCCAAAATCCTAGTGTTGGACGCTCAGAGACCCAGCTGACTCGGATGATGTTCTCAGCCAGGCCATGTACATATCAGTCGCTGCACCTCCTCAACGACCCAGGCCATACCAAGTCGTCTCCGCGAGTTTCAAACACTCGCCAATATTTTCCTTTTCCTCTTCGAAATGAACCCTTTTCTGCATCCTATGAAACGGACGGTCTGTGATTCTTCCACCATCTCAACTTAAGCAGGAGCAACGCAAGAAGCGGTGCAACGGATGTGTTAGGAGCGGGGGTAGTCGCCATTCGCGTCGGATACCAGGATCCCTTGGCTCATATCGTGTTTCACGAGTATTCAACGGATGGGAGGTAAGGCGTTTGACCGTTAACCAGATGGTGCATGTCAACTATATGACTGATCCTAACAGCTGCCGTCGAAGGGATAATGTACATGGCGTGCAACTTGGTATAGCATTGATGAATCGGAATTACTACGAAGTCGGAGCTAATTTTCGCGACGTCGATAGCTTAGAGAGGCTTGCGTGAATGAATTCCTGGATTATATTGAGTATTTTTCGAAACGAGAAAAGAATTCGCATTACCTCGTCGAATGTCTTCTTGTAGCTATCGCGCGCCTTAACATCAGCAATGTATTTGCGATAGCGCGCAAACTTGGGTTCGGAGCTCAGAGCCTCGAAAGCTTTTAGACCAGTGCCCTCCTCAAAAGCTCCCAAGTCGTTTTTTAGAGCGACCTCGAGCCTCGCCAGGAATGGGACTAGCGCAGCGTCAGCGATCGTAAAGTCAGAGCCGACGGCGTATCCTTCAGCGGAAAGCAGTGCCTGGATCTTCTCAATTGCCTCATGGATCTTCGCGACGGGCTCACCCCGTATGACGGATGCTACAAAGGCAGGTCCGACGGTGTTCGACACGGCGTCTATGAAGAAGCGGACCTTGGCACGCTGGACGGGATCCTTGGGGAGGAGTTTTCCAGTAAGGTCGGCGACGAATTCGAGCAAGACCAGTGATTCGGTGATCTTCTCTGACTCGGGCGATGACTGGCTAGGATCGACGACTGGGCCACCGTAGGCAATTGCAGGTACCTTGAAATGTGGTCAACTGCTCCGGTTCGTGATAAATCAAACGTGATTTCGTACTTGACAAGCAGGGTTCACTAGAGGTGCGTACCACTCGGGCTTGTTCCGTAAGTCAATCTCAAAGCGCGTGTACTCCAATTTCGTTTCCTCAAGGGCAAGCTCAACCTACACGCTGCCTAATTGATTATCGATATTCCGTGTTGAGGGAGAGGCTTACCCGATGGGCGTAGGGGGAAACCTATATATCAAGTATGAAGATTTGTTCATAATCAACACTTCTGAGCTCGTTTTCGTGACGGCTGTACGTACCTTTGCGGTGTAGAGCGTTAGTCGTTGTGTCATGACAAGGGTTTATGTGTCAGATTTTTGTGGGGTAATGAAGATTAGGATGGATTTATAGTAGGCTCCAAGCTCGCCTTATGTAGAAGCTTCTAGTTGACATGAGAAATTGACCTTGTGAATAATGAGAGTCGTCAGTCGGCTCAGGTCCCGGATTGATTCGTCAGAAATGGTAAAGGCGTCCGCGTCATCGCCTTGTCAGCGAAGCACTATTCGTAAGTTCAAGAAGATCGATCGGAGTTGATAAACTCGGGAAACAAATCTTGAAATAGCATTGAATGGCACTCGAACATTCGCTATTTTGCTCCGTACACAGAAAGTCGACGTCCTGATAAAGCGGTCAAGCACCACATATGTCTCAGTAGCAGGGAGTCAGCCCCAACCCCAACTATTGAGCAGCAAGTTGATTGAAAAGTTTCAACATAACGATCACATGAAGTGAAAAATATAGACTTGCAGACAAGGGGAGTGTAGAGGGTGGTCATGGTTGTAGACGATGGCGTATGTCTGAGACTATGACTTGCGAGGGGCTACTGTCGGCGTCGGGATAGATAGAGTTGTGGGTGTTTAGACTCCGCCCTTGCTTGACTTTTCTTCTGACCAGAGTATCATAAAGTCACATTAAATTGTAATACATACGATTTCCAGAAAGTACGACTTACTTGAACCAGAAGTCAGGGTCAGACTTCGTCGATCGACGCGACATCTCGCCATTCTCGCATCCCAACATGTAAGATCTTGCCGATGGTTATCAAGATTGTCAGGAAATAGAAACAACGCGCGATTCCCTATCTAGAGAAAACGAGAAAGAAGATAAAGGAATGTGATCAAATGGATGGAGAGTACCGCGGTCGTTATCAACACATGAACGAAGGAGGAACAGGGCTTTACCAGGATTCAAACTTTATGTAAGAGACGGGCAGGAACACCAGGAAAGACGTAAATGAATAGCGTACGAGGAAGCGAGTATATCATTATCGGTACAAGATATTTGTGTAAGGGGTATGAGGTGATGTAGACGAGGAATGGTCGAGCTTAAAAGGTCTCTTCCTCGTCGACTGGGGCTCCAGCTTCGGGCACCTCGAAGCCCTCCTGGAATACGAGTCAGCTAGAAGTTGGTGATCGTCGGCGAAGAACGGACCTCCGTGGAATACAGAATCTTCTGGATATCTCTGAGGGTCTGGTCGTCCTTGCCCTCGCCTTCTAAAACCTCAATCTGTTGCTGCACCAAAATCTCGATATCACGTAGCTAGGGTGGAGTATTGGCATCCTGTCGTAGGGGGGAAAGCAAGAAACACGTACCTTTTCAAAGTAAAAGTCGCGTTCCTTCTCGAGTCCCTCTAGATGTGTAGAGAGTTCCTTCACCTGGGTCTGAAGTTGCTGTACGGCCTCGTTGGGCTGCGTGGATCCGGCACGACGGCCACCGATGGGGGTACGCCCACCTGACCTGCCTCCCGAGATGGCGAGGTTAGGTCCACTGTTGCTGCGAGCAGTTGACAAGGGGGCAATGGTCGCCGGTGGATCTGCAGGTGCGCCATCACGTCGTCCCACAGGATCATAACCCTGACCACCATAGTTTGCATCCCAGAAACGTTTTATCCATTGCAGAAACTCGAGGTTATCTCTGCAGAGGTCGCTGAATGAGTAGGGCTAGGCTGAGGCACGCGCTAGAACGTACTGCATTTTGCACTTGACAAGCTTGTCAATGGGTATAGGCTGATAGAAATGTCATATATCTTTAAATAGTCTTAGCGACGCCACTGTACACACCTTGTCGATCTTCTTGGCTTTGAAGACGTTCTGCATGACCTTGAAATTCGCGATATATTCGTATTCGTGTTTTGCGTTCATCTTGACACGCTTCATTGGGATATCGCCTGTGCCACGAGGATTTTGAGCATAGTCAGTATTCAAGATGAGCGAACGACAACACATGCCAATGCACACTGACCATAGATGGAGTCCAGGATTTGACAGTACGCGCCTCCGCTCCCGCACTGCTCAACTTTTGTGTAGTTGATCTGTAGAAGATCGTTGAGCCATGCAAGCAAGTCCGTTCGTGAGGCTGCCATGGAGGAGGAAAGAATGGAAATCTAAGTGACAGTAGCAAGTCAAACCACGAGCAACTTGAAAGGCCCTGACCTAAGGGCGCCACCCTTGTAGATTGTACCCCTAAACTGGGGTTCCACACCAACCACCATGTCCGGTCCAGCGTCTTTGTCCCCAGAAATCTGTGCACGCATCGTCCAAGCCATCCCAGCTAGACGAGGATCAAATGAACTGGCAATTTTATGCAGAACGTGCAAGGCTTTCCAGAGGGAAGCCGAGGTCAAGCTTTACTCAGTGCTGAACTTCTCAGACGCGGCGCGCGTTCATGGTGCGTGTCGAACAGTCGCTGGTAACGGGAGAATAGGGCTCCTCGTACGCGTATTTCATTTTTCCCAAGATCCCCGACAACGTGTTCTCGCCCGCGAGTTTTGGTTGGGCGTACAAAATGCTTTAAAGCAGATGCACAACCTAAATATTCTCACCATGTACGACAACACACTTGCGAATAGCTGGATATTTGACTCGCCACATATTAAATTCCAACTGCACGAACTAGCGCTACGCTTTAACTGGGACGCTCCCCTAGTGCGTTTTATCAAGTCCCAATCAAAGCTCCAGCGACTACAGATATTCGACTATTTGGACGAATCCTGCTACCTTCCCCTCGCCCCCGGCTCGCTACCCGCGCTGCGTATATTTGAAGGGACGCTTATGGTCGGCTTGCAGATGTTCTCCAGCCCCCTCACACATTTGCAGATAACCTTCGACCCCGAGACACAATCGCCGCTCCCTGAGCTTTCCCCTCGGCTCTGGAGCGTTCAAAAGACGCTCCGCAGCCTCAGCCTGCTTGACATCACAGAAGACGTCGTCGGTGACGTCCTTGACCTTATCGCATCGACGTGTCCGGATCTCGTACACCTCGGGCTCATCCCTCTCCCTCCGATCCAGGTACGTACAACTCTCTGCCATTTACAATCGCTGAACTGCATTTGTCACATGAACAGCGTGAAGATTTACACCACGCCCTTATGCATATGCACAGCCTGCGCACGATACAGCTTGACATTGGCGCGTGGCAGCCCGTGCCAACCCAGTCAGCGCAGCGTGCACTTGCTGCAGAGCTCCGTGTGTTCTGCCCGTCCCTACGCGTCGTTATCTTCTGGATAGGCACGACGCGGTTCTCGGCGGGCATGACACGTTTTCGCTGGCATTATGTCTATCCGACCGCAGCAAATGGGAATGGGAATACAGGCGAGGGCCAGTGGGCACATGGAGTGGAAACCCATGTGTATCCTCAACTAGATCAGACGTGGTCCATGGTGTAGGCCTGAGCTCTTGCGTGAGATTCATAGAGTGTGCGAGTAGAACCAAGGGTTGGAGGGAGCAAGATCTCTTTCAGTAACATCTCATACTAATCTTTACTTCCCGGCTCCGCTAACGATGACCGACAGGATGGTACCGAGAAAAAGACTTGAAATGAAGACAATGTAGACGTAATACATTCCTTGTAACAATTAGAATTAGATGGTTGGAATCAGAGTTACTCCCTAACTCGAATGTGCATTAAAGCCACTGATTGTCAAGATGTTACATAGTTCACAACTGCAGTCCATCAAGCAAAACGCACGGCACGAAATTGTGAACTCCCATGGGAAATATATATAACTCCCTTCCTATCATCAATCTCCAGTGAACGACGCGTATGAGTAGTGGGCGGGTTATGCGCGGCACAGACTGGGAGAGTAATCCTGCGGACATCGATGTGCAGAGGGTCCCGAATAAAGTGCAAAAGCTGTACTACCTCTCCAGCACTGGCATCGCTATTCCCCATTGATAGGACCGCGTATGCTCCTGAGTGTGATATGGCGTACTGATGAAACAGCCCATCCAGCTCCACTGTCACGCGGGCGTCGTCGCTACACATTCGCGTTGTTGTCTCCAGCTCCTCGGCGCCACGTAGATATGGCCAGAAGTGAACTGTGGTATAGAAATGGCCTGCAGATTGTGAAAGTATAAACCTTCCAGAGTGGATTGCGTATGCGCCGATCGGGGACCATAGCATCCGTTCCATGAGAACGAAGGGTCTACCCCCGATTGGGGAGTTAAATCCTCCACCCGGAGATCGAAAATGCGCCACTTTTGTGATGGGGTTCTTCAAGGACCCCACAGGCGTTGTATGCTCTTCGGCGCCCAGGAGCAGTGCTTTTGGAGAAAACTGGTGCAGATCATATGTGAAACGATTTCCGACGGCAAGAAGGAATTTGTGATCTAAAACAATGAGACAGGGGTCACCAAGATATTGGAACTAATAAAAGCTTATCGATAAGTCGGTAAATTAGGGGGGGCGGTACGCACATTTGAGTAGGGATTGAAAAGAACGTTCAAAGATCGATTTGTTGTGTAGTTGGCAGTGGTGAGGTAATACATAGGAGGATCCTCGTCTTTGGAATATATAAATGCGAGAATGTCCTTGGAAAGGCCGAGAGAAAGTACTTTTCCGCGGACAGACACTTCGTAAACGAGTTCAACGAATTTCGACTCGTAGAATATTGAGAAGATTTGCAGACGTTGACTAGACATGCATTCATTAGACCTGCACTTGAAGTTCATGATAAAAGACACGGAATAGCGACTGACCGGGACACATCTTCCTCGAGGAGAGTAGTGCAAGCGAGGAGTAAACGATCCGACTGGTGGTAGAATGCGAAAGTAACGAAACTGTAAGCAGAGATGATAGTCATGATCAAGCTTTCGGGCTTGCCAATGGGCCATAGCAAGAGGGTCTCTTTGTTTCCAACCCCATGCGCTCGAAGAATGGCCATCGACGTCCCAGGAACGACTGACAAAAGCCAGATGTGGCGTGCTGTCAATATATCTGGCAGGGTGAAATCTGCGGGCTTCAGGAAGCGGGGAGCCTCCGACTGCCAATTAATTTCGAGGCGGTTCGTATGACGTGCAATGATCTGCAGGTCTTTGGATTGAAGATTCCGCAGGTCAGTACCAGTAGGACATGCGATTTTCCGGCGTAATTTGGTCCGTTGGAGGAGACTGATCCAGAGTGATGGTACGTCGCAGAGTTTGCGCAAACTAGAGCATGCCTGCAGTATTCAGTAGAAGTGCAAGCCAATTTATTGATTCTTACAGTAGCTTCATTTTATTATGGGACTCACAGAAAGGAAGTTGAACACGTCTGAGAGTTCCAATTGACCAACAAAAAGCAGGAGAATTTCGGTTGGAAATCCTAAAATTGTAATTCCAATCATCCCTGTTGCAAAGGTACTGATTAACATACCAAACAGTCAAGGCAGATGTGAATAGAAAAGCTTACCTTCAGAACGTTATAATAGTGTGGGAGCTACCGTTTGGGTCCGTTAAGGGTCGCCCAGTGTCTGATTACATAGTTGCTCAGAAGGGTCTCAAAATAAGTCCAGAATCATGGAGCATCAGGTCCAGATGAAGGCGAAATGACGCAAAATGACATCTTGAGGACTCGGAAGGCACATAGTAGCGATTTACGGTGGGAAAGCAAGGCACCATGAAGTTTTTTAATCGTATGGGCCATAGTAATTGAGCACAATGACCTGTAATATTAAGCAAAGCGTACGGCTTGAAACTTTACACCTTGGTTAGCAACGTATATCATTCCTTTCCTCTCATCGATTAACAGTGTGGTTTGATTTGGAGCCGCAAGGAACGGAAGGCTGATCCTACGGACGTCGACGTGCACGGATGAGTACCGGGTAAAGCTCAAAAACACTATCTGGCCGATGTTGCTACCGTCCACTGCGGTCACAGCAAGGACCACATGCGCGCCCGAGCGCGAGATCGCGGATCGATAGACGTGCCCTTCCAGCCTTGTTGTCACGCAGATATGCGGCGACGCTCCGGCGGGGTTGTAGACATGATACGGCCAAAACTACACTGTGGTTTAATAATGTCAAAGATTGCCCCTAGTGCTCTTGAGCTTCTCGAAGTGCATCGTGTACACGCCCTGTGACGCCCATGTGTGACCATAGGATAATCCTTGCTGTCTCGTTGACCGGTCTCGGCCATCTAGGCAAGTCGAACGCGCTGAAAGGAACCCGAAAGCGTCCCACTTTTTGGAACCAATGTGGAGTGGGGGCTCCAGAAATTAATGTGTAGTGCTCTTCTTGGTCCAGAAGTAGTGCTTCTGGCGAAATCTGGTAAAGGTCGCATGTAAAATTTGTTTCCTCTTCGTTTTTGATAGCCAGTTGAAGGGTTTGCCAATGCATAAATACGAGGTAGAGGTAGCCTACGCTGTACAAGGGCTAGGGGAGGGTTAGCGATTAAATGGAAATCTAAAAAATAAAAATAAAAATAAAAATAAAATGGCACATACATGCGGGACGAAATTGAAAAGAGCAAAATCAGATGAAGGAGGAGATTTCCCTGGGCCTTGAAGTAAGTGCTTAGTGACTGTAAGGACAAAGGTCTGGCAAATCGCGGTCAGGTAGATCCTTAGGGCCACGAAGGCCACGAGGTGCATGGCAGACTAGCCTATAAGTACCCTATAAGAAGCCAGTATGTAACCCCGCATCCTGGCATTTTTTGCGCAAACCTCCTTGCTCACATTTGTATGTTTGTATGAATGAAGGCCGAATTCACAGACTTATAGAACGAGGAAACCAAGGAATTGCGAAATCGCTCATGTGTGGTCCAGGAGGAATTGGCGGGTACTAGATATGAGTAAGCTATTCTGAGCGACACTCAGCAGCCTCAATCTTCAGTTCGATCGGTGTTTGAATTCAAACTCACTCGCTCACTGCTTCCATCCCACCATGTCCAGCCCGAACCTAACGCTAACATGTCTCTTATAGCCCGACGAAAATCCGCACGAAACCATCGTCCCGATAACCACGCATCCCAACCAGCTTGTCGCCCGTGTCAAGGCTGATCAAAGATAAACTTCAAGGCGAAAAGCTTCACTCCATCGATGCTGCTGAACTCGTACTCTGGAGGTGTTCGATTCCCATGGACCATAATATGCAGAAGACTCTCGATACTATCCGTTTCGACGGCACCGATACGCGACTCACTAATATACCTTCCGCCTCTGAGATTTCTGAGTTCTTCGACGTTTCTTTACTATCCACGTTCTTGTTCAGGTACCTGCGCGTGGTGAGTGTGGCACCCATATCTCCTATTCGATGCTGAAGGACCCTTCACCCATTGCATCCATGTATTGCGTTCATAGCTGCCAGCAGCAAGCGACGCCTGGGCGAGCCAATGCCTCTTTTCGAGCCCAAACCGTGGATTCTCACTCCGTTCCCCAGCCGACGAGGGTACTGCCAAACGTTTACAGTCTAAGCGCCACAAGGGCGACGTTCCTTCACTTGGAGGCCTCCCAGGGTTTCTCGGGCGGCCCCTACCCGACTCGGCGAAGATCCCTATCACAGAGCACATGTACGCCTGCCTCGTTTCTGACGACTGTGCCGAGGATGCCGTCGGGACGGTGTTCAAGATCGGGGAAGAATTCGACCCAGACCTCGAGTCTCGACCGTTTCTTCGGCGCTGCTACGAAAGATCCGCCTGCAGGAGACGACTCTTCAAGCTTCAAGTTTCCCTCCGTTCTGGGTCGCCAATGTCCGTTGCCTCCTCGAGTTCGTGGTACCGAACGGGAGATCAGCACCTGGACCCGGATTATAGGTATGTTTGTTCTCGATAGATTAGGCTCGTTCTCGTTCCGCGGTGAGGAGAGGCACGGGGGCTCTGGAGATGCCAAGGCTGGACTAGTAGACAAGCTCGACGGGGTGTACGACCCTGCCCCCTATATGTATATGCTCGGTGAGTGATCTAGCATTCCGATCGTATTCATGATACACTGCCAGCCTCCAGGCGTCCGAGATGGCGCCCGTTGCCTTGACTGCCTCAGATTCCCAAGACGGCACACCAACGATTCATGAGTTGTCCACTGTCGATTTGGGGGAGAGAAAGGATCGCATCGTCAATATACATATACTCCACATCGCCAACCTCGCAAGCATCCGCCCTCAGCTGCCAGTGGTCCCGCTCGCAGCTCGCTCAATCTCGCGATAGTTGTTGATGCCTCGCCTCACGAGTCACGAGTCACGAGTCACCGCCGAATACTCCGATTTTCTAGTCTGAGTCTGTATCAGCGACGTTGCGTCTTGCTACGCGGACTCGATGAGTCCATCCGACTCGCGCACAGAAAGAGAGTGTGGCATGCAGTAGGGGTTGTAAGATTAATGGATACAGTACATCCGTCGCCCTGCCAGTGCAGGCTCTTACAGTGATAGCAATACAAGTCAAATCTATCCATCATGATGTTTGGTCACATGGTCAAATGGTCAAATGGTCAAATGCGGCGCATGGACGTGTACATATAACTTCAAGCAGTCTGGCAAATGCAGGAAAACTGGTGCATCTAAATCCTTAACGAGCGAGGCCTGGGAAAGTGGCCTGCTTATGTCAAAATGTTATGTAATTATCCAAACTCCCACACGTCCT
>JABCKI010000241.1:0-22664 GCA_018282025.1 Sphagnurus paluster
AAATCTCAAAATTTGTCCAAGTACAATTGTCTGAGATTGATTGAAAAACATCCGCTACTGCCATCAATTGCCCAAAGGGCTGTAAGGTATTTGCTATACATCAGTAGAACTCTAAGGATTGTCTGGATTGACGCTCGTCGCCCAACAGAAGTGCCCGCACCCCGCAGCACAAGGGTAGCCTGAGAGTTTTCCCAAGTCAGGCGTGCGCTGCAGGCTGGTTGCCTCCATAGGATTCTCGTTGGCAAGTGTGCTAGCGGTAGAGCCAATATCTTCTTCTGTGCTGCTTGATGGGCTCCTCCTCCTGAGTGGGTCAATGTCATGCGTTGCATATGACCCGGGCAGGTCAGCTATGGGACGTTGGGCATAGTAGGCACGATAACATGCTTGGTGCCCTCCATGTGTACATATTGAACACTGGAAAAGGAGGGCTCGGACAGGGAGGCGGCTGGGAAGAGATGTCAGGAGATTTATTGAGCCGCCAATCTTGCGGAAGACTGACCAGATCGAGCATGTGGAAAAAGACGCTTTACATCCTAGACAATAAGAATATCCTCCTTTGGCTAGCTGGCCTGTGATGGGTGAGCCAGCTGGTACTACGATAGCTTTACGGCATCGCCCACAGGCCGTGTATATTGTAGTTTCCAGCTGGGTATCGAAGGTTAGGATCCTAGAGCGAAGGGTGGGTGGTTGAATAGATCGCATACCAGGGTTGTAGTACGGACATCCTCGACCTGACAGTACCGGCGAAGATAAGCGGAGCAGGCATGTAAACGACGCCGAGTAAGAAGGTCTACTTGGTAAAACCGTGAGTACACCACAAATCCTCGCATCAGATCTATTGCGCACCGATATAGGATTCCAAAAAACGAAGTCCACGCCTCTTGGATATCTTAAGTTCAACAGGAGCTATCAGCGATAGCATAGCACACATCTGCACGTCGCCCTTCATCCACGATCAAAGGAGTGGTTAGCGCTCCACTGCATGTTGTAGTTGCGAATTCCTACCTCATCGGCAAAACGTTCTAACGCCTCCCTAAGAGCCATCCAAGACAGCTCCCTGAGCCTTCTCTCGTCCGCAGTGACCATTTCTATCCGGCGATCGGTCAAGTCCTCTGGATGGAGCTCACGCCTGTCCTCCGCGTCCGCAGATGTCAGCGGCTCTAATGCCAGTTCTGACGTTGGCATCAACTTATGTCTGTCATGGGTACGGATGTTGCGCAGGGTGTCCTCTGCCTTCACGCCAACCTCTGGGACAGGGAAGGAAACTTCCCCTGCAATGACTGTGCGTATACTGCTATGCGAATCTTGGCGGACCAATGACTGCAGAGGCAGCGTAGGCGCCGCTAGAGACGCCACAGTCGAACTGCGGCTGCGCGACTTCTTTGACAGCTGTCTCTTCAGACCTCGCGGGGGGTTTTTCAAAACTTTTCGTCTGGGTGGATAGTTGGGGTCAGGGGAATCGGTGTCTGTTGATCCCGGTGAGGGTGAAGATTCGTCGGCGTCCTCCTCCTCCCGTTCCTCCCCCTCGTCTTCCGTCCAGCGCTGCTTGCCTGCTACGCGAGACAGTGGACTGGGGGTGGGAACGCCTCGGGACAGCAAAAGGTTCGGTGATATCAGCGGTTGGAGCCCAGACTCGTCATCACTAAATCCCTCGTGGTTATTAACCTCGTTCCCGCCATCACTACCGCTTGCAGATGATGAGTCTGAATCGTCCAGGGCTCCCTCACCCACATGTCGAAGGCTCCCCTTGTCTGCAGGGCTGAGACTATGGCCGTGTGCGGTGATAGAGGGGCGCTGATAGTGTGAGATAGACGACCGTCGTGAAAAGTCAGAGTCAGCGTTTTCACGGATACTAAAAACGGACGGCCGACGCGGCGCCATTATGGAAGGGAGCGGCATGTTGGTGATTTGGCGCGGCGAAGATGAGTTGGAGGAAGCGGGTGTCATCTTGCGGGATGCCGAAGTAGAGGCACTTCGGGGACCAACAATAGATGCGTGACTAGGACTTGTTTTCCGAAGCTGTGATGGCGTGTTGGCTGTGGAGGGGAAAGCATATGAACTCGGAATAGCGGCAGGCGCTGAAGTAGAATGTGTGATAGTTTGACTTTCTTCTTGCGAAGGAGATTTTGCCGGAGGCGGTGAGATTACTGGTACTACGTCAGCCAATGAGGCACTGAGCAACAACCAGAGTTGCCCCAGATGTTCTTTTCTGACTTGAAACGCGAGCTGAAGCTTAAATGAGTAGATGCCCGCCAACTCCTACTCAGCCACGTACACGAGCATTTGCGAGACACATCATTGATCGATCCTGGTTATGGAAGATATAACCTCGAGCAAGGCGACTGAAAACATCAATATCATTGGATGCCATGGCGTTGAAGGTTCCAACATCTTGTGAAACAGGAGTGTAGTGTTCGTCTCCGAGGCCCTTAATTGGAACGTGGTGTTTCTCCGCGAGTGCTCGGTGTTCAGGGGGTCTGGGAGAGTGATCAGTGAGAGGCATGAGTAGGTGTACATGGATACCTACATATCGTCGTATGGGATCTGGCAGCCATTTTCCACGTCGGTAACAAATATTAATGAACCCGAAGCCTCCCATGTCACAGTGTTGCTCGTTATAGCGTCCAGAGGTTTAATACAATGCCGCAGATCGATTTGAGAAAATGTCCCAGACGAGCTTTGCGTCCAGATCACGTCGGGACCACCAAAGACCAGATCTACATAAGCTCATGTCAGACGGAATCGGTTTCATAAATGGGGACATGCCTGTTACAGCACTCTCTCCCGCCGAACCCGTCACAGACCACTTGGGTATCCACCCTCTTCTGACATCCCAGATCTCCACAGCGTCACCACCGATCGACGCCCTGATGTCAGGTTTGACTCCATCACTGGTGATTCCTGTGCCCCCGGCACCAACAGCATTGTTTGTGGCCAAATCAGGGTTTGAACCCGAAGAAAACTCTACATTCGAAACCACGGCTAGTTCGCATTCATAGGATGGGCGCCAAGCAACACGCCGAACAGGAAATGAAGGGTGTAGAACGTAAGTGGGCTTGCTAGGCATTCGCGTACTCGAGCCAGGTCCTGTGAGATCCCAAACTTTGACGCAGCGATCTAGTCCTCCACTGACCAGCCAGCCCAATCCGAACCCACCGGTCTCAGGACCGGTCACTGCACTTTGGGCTAGGGGGTTCGGGAATGAGCGATCACACCAGTCTAGAGTGGTAACTGAAGCGGTATGGGCGACGGGTAGCCGGTCTAGTAGGCCCCGCTGACCATTCTTTAGATCCCATCTGTAGATACTTCCATTATCAAGCCCCACAACAGCATGGAGAGGGTTCCATGTGCTGGGGGAAAATACGACACTGCGTACCGAAGTAGGATGATGGATCCGCATTAGAGATCGTGACATATCACGCAGATCCTACTAAATATTATCAGCATAGGGGAGAAAACAGATATGGCACGCACTAACCCATACTCGTACATCACCGTCAGCGGAGCCGGTAATACAGTAATGGTGTACAATGTGCGAGACAGACATCGCGTTGACGGAGCGCAAGTGGTCCTTCGACCGTCGCTCTATAAAAAGTCAAGAAAATTTCGCAACTGGGACAAAAGAATAGATACCATATTTAGTGGGACCAGTCTTATTCAGATCCCACATTATGAGTTCACCATTTCGCGCGCTTGTAAGAATCTTGTTGTTGAAGACTATCACGAGATACATATCAAAAAATGCATGCCTTCAATGAATAAAGACGTACTGCCATACCCCCAAGCGACATCGGTACTGGCGCAGTCGATTTTCAAACCACTTCCGTCCCAAAAATTTCGCGACGCGTCAACACGATGACCACCGCGTCCAACAGAAGATTTGTGCCCTGAACTGGGCCTTGACCCATCAGATACGTGGATGATTCTGAGGGCTTCAAGCAGATTAGATATCTATACAGATCTAAAATCTTTACCGAACTGACATTCTTTGCCGGTAACCGCACACCTCACACCATCCTCGTTCTTCGAGATCGCGCCTCCTCCACTCGGAGTAGCACGATAGAGGCGGACGTTCCGTGTGGTTCCTTGATAGCTATAGTTCCTAGAGTCCTTATAAAGACTTGAGAAATTGTGTGAGGCCTGAATGCCAACTTGAGGTTGATTCATAACATGTAGGAGGCGTTAAGCTGCGAATAGAATGAGCAATTTTTCACTTTAATAGAATATCTCAGGATTAAAAACCTGACAGAGTGACTCTAAGGCAGTATCACAGATCTCAAGACTAGTTGAATTGCCTTGCACTGACAAGAACAGATAGGCCTGTGGGGTCTTTATGTGTGCAAGATTGGTCGTTGGCAGCCCCGTCACGCGTCACGAGATATGGGGTCCTAGTCACAGCCAGTCACTCAATTCAATGCACCCGGCACCGCCAGCTGTCGATGTCGATATCCGGAGCTTATGTTGGACTCAATTGAACCGTAAAACCTTGATTCAAACTATGAAGCCCGAGGACAGAATTCTCCATGATAGCTTGAGCCACGATCGACTCTATCAATTATCATGATGGCCAGCTTGGGATTCTAAGCTTATGGCGCTAGCGTTGAGAGATCTAGACTCCTCCCTCTGCGATCTCTACTGCTAGCTTCTGCTTCAATCTTTGGATTCTGAAGTCGATTTCCTCATCTGCGGTGAACACCACAGGAATTGTTTCCCCGCTGCTGACGATTGGAATTTCTGCTCAGAAGGTCTTTTACCTCCATGTGAACCCCACGCGACAATTAAGAACACAGCGGCGAAGGCAATCAGGTCAACGGCCATTGGCATAGTAGCCATCAATATGAACCAGCTCAACATAGCTCAACCTTGTCGTCGTCTGACCTCGGCCCCCGAATCAGGGCAATTTAGGCTTCCTGTGGGCATCTTGATTCTTTTTCCATATATACTTATGTATATCTTGCGTCTACCCTTGCAAAATGACGTCGACTTCGCATTAAGGTTGGTACAGCCTGGTATATGTTGTGGTGGCCGGTCATCCCGATTCATTAGTCCCAGCCTTGGCTCGTCTGTTCTAGCACTGGTTACATGCATGTATGAATGTTGAACAAGTTACGGCTAGAACAAATTTCTTCTTACAAGCTGAACCCCATCTGTAGACCTCCACGCTTCTTTCATTTCTGCACTGGGCAGGAAGCGCAACGGACTTATCTCGCAACCGACACCACGACCACGCATGATGCATGAGCATGTGCGATCGAGCAAAAACCAAGGTCACCTCATCAATCATTTCCACTTATCTCGTAATAGCTCGTGATGTGAATAGGACCTCATGGTACGAGGTAGAATGGTTTCTGCCTGCTCATACCGGTTATCGTTAGCTTTCGCCGGCCTTCTACGCGGAAGGTATTATTGAAGATACATACATAAGCTGAACCGGAGTAAGTTGGAACGTCCCTACGCTTTACCAGCAGTACGACGCATGGTAATTTTCAGATACGCACTTTTTCGGACAGACCAGTCTCCGATAAAAGATTCTTCTTGTCTCCTGGGAAACCTCGTCTCGGATAGCGGATGTGGTCTTGGCTGGCTTATCTATGGAGGAGGAGAGAGGTACATCAGAACGTCGCTGCCGCCGTCGTGCCTGACCGTAATTTGGAAAAGAGGACAGTGATATATTGTCACCGAGAGATATCCTCGCCTGCCTTCCATAGTTATTAACCAGGTTAATAAATTTGGTTGTGGCTCTAGCACGATTATTAAAAGTAACTAGTGGTCGGTGTAGCAGCACCGCCAAACAACTTGCGACTTCGAGCCCCCGTTTTTGGATCAGAATCCGTTTTAAATTTTTGGGGAACAAGGGAGTGGCGGCACGCATTGCCGGCTTGTCTTTGTTTTGAATTGCAACGGGTTTCCTTATATGATGTTAAGTGGACGCGAAAGACCTTGCTACGCAAGGTGATTGAAATAGGAAACACTCAAGAGTCGTCATGGTATGATATCCTTCCATGCTATTAGACGCTATTGTATGAAGGCCAAGCGAGAATCTATCCCTTGAACTACAATTTTGGCTTTATCAAATGAGCAATGCTGGCAGGATCTAGCACCGATTGTGGGTAAGGAACCGTCGATCCCCGCAAATGCTCGTATCCTCCATCTACAGGGAGCACCTGGCCGGTGATGAACGCCGCTGCATCGCTGAACAAAAAGACCGCTGCGTTGCCGATATCGTTTACGTGTCCTTCGCGTCCTGCGGGGAGAGCGGCCTGCCGGGGGGCCCCAGTCTTGAGAGAGAGTCGGTCCATACCCTCAGTATCTGCGATCGGCCCCGGAGCAATCACGTTCGACCGAACACCATGAGGACCTTCTTCTACTGCCAATACGGCAGAAAGCGCGTCGACACCAGCTTTAGCGGCTGACACGTGCGCTTGGAAGGGTGTGCCTGTCGGTTTGGAAACGTCAGAGTTCGAGCGCTAGACAAGTCATGAAATGGTAGGGTTACCGTTGTAGTGAAGAGTTGCGCTGACATGAATGTAAGAGCCCTTGGCGGCTCTCACATGTGCAATTGTTGCTTTGATGGTGTTATAAGTCCCGAGCTATTACATTTCGTCAAGTTTTGAGGCATGGCTCAAGGGAGGATGATGGTCGTACTGTGTCAATTTCGATCACTGTGCGAAAGGCATTCTCGGACAGACCGGAGATTGGAGCCAGGAAGTTGCCAGCGGCACCTAAAGCAACGCAAAAGGAAGTTCACAGGCGGCCTAATTTCTAATAAGAATTCGGCGCGAACATACCGCAGATAACGAAGTCGATTCTGCCGAATCTCTCTATGGTCTTGCTCACCGCCTCTTGAAGGGTCTTTGGTTGACGCACATCTGCTTGCACAGGGACACAAGTCATTCCAGTAGCCTCAGATAATTCCTTAGCAGCTTGCGTCAGCCTGTCCACCCTAGAATCGCCGAGAATGAGTTGGGACACTATGTAGATTAGAACTGCGGAGTCACTTTCGCCCGACTATGACGGCATTTGCACCGTGGCGCATCTGAAATCAACGCATGTGAAGCAGTCCCTCCAAGATTAGTCACTTATGGCTCACAATTGCTTCTGTCATCCCACGACATATCCCTGAACCGCCTCCTGTGCAGAAAAGTACTTTGTTTCGGAAAATATCAGGCTTGAAAACGGCTGTGGAGTCGACTTTTGGAACAACATAAGGAGACGGCGCCATGGATACTAGGAGAAAAGGTCAAGAAGAGTGAGGTAGAGGATTCCGGGAAACCTGTATCAAGGCTCCGGTACAGGCATTACCGAGAGAACGCACGTGATGATTTTGGAACGGTCACAACACCCACTTTTGCGCGCTGCGGCGCTGGAATCCGAAGTTGGCGTCAGGGGCTGTGCTGTAATTTTAACGATAAGGATTTCATGTGGCATGTGAAAAATAAAAACGAGGTCGGATATCATCGTTGGGGATTTTCCTTCTATTTCATGACAAGTTATCCTCCCTGCGACCCCGAGCGTGCAATCGATTGGGGTTAGCATTTACTAACTTGGCGCGTGCGTACATTAACACCTCATGGTTTTGATTAATTCCAAGACGGCCGAATTTGTAGATCATGTTCGCTATCAAACAGTTCATTTAACTTTCCAAATTTGGCTTAAGGGAGATGGGAGATGGAGTGAATTCTACAGCGCTTCAAGGACATAGATATGTAGAGTGCAATTTTTCTTCTCAGATCATGATCTATCAGAAGGGGATTATATACAAACTCATATTTTATAGTTTGCAACTTTGCTATAAGATTTGCTGTGCTTACTACTTAGTAACCGAGTCCGAGATCAATCTGAGACTGTCTGTAAATTTCAAATACCTCGTAGATACCACTAGATAGTAGATAGATACAACCGCCGGCAGAGCCCTGGAACAGTTGTGAACGAAGAATAATTCAGTATTTACAAAGTTCTACTAAGAAGTACAATATCCTACAGTAGCAGATATGAGACGGCACGTGAGAGATAGTCATTAGAGGCAATTCACTGTATACTGTATATACCCAGACCAAGGAAGTAGATAAACCCAGAAGAAAATATGTAACAGCACTCATCATCTTACTCCCTCGGCCAGTATGAACGCGTGAGTCTAACATACTCCCCCTCCTGCGGACCACCCAAGCTGGAACTGGGTGGAAATGGCGGCGTTTGCGACTGGGAATACAAAGATAAGGCAGGGGCTTCGCGAGGTGAGCTATGTGGGCGCTGTGTGTATATACTCCCATCCCGACCTGTACTAGATTGATGAACGTTTCCGTTATTCGAGAGTGGTGCTGGTGATACAGACAACTCATGGCTGTTGAAGTCCCTTCCTACAAGCGGTGATCCGTGTATCGGGCCAGAAACCGGGTACGGCGAGTGTGGGACTGGCTGTGAATGGGTTAGCGGGGAGAGCAGGTGCGGAGACTCGCCATTCGGATAGAAGGGAGAGCTGAGGGTCTGTAGATTAAGCGGTGTCGAAGTGGGGGCGACGTTTCCAGAGGGCTGAGAAGGGGAAGGGCGCTGCCAAAGCGAGACCGACGGCCGCTGCATTCTGGGCGGAGAGCTAGAGTAAGAGGCATATCTTTCGGATGGCTCTCCTGGTCCCATCCAGGACGAGGGACGAGACGATTGCCACGGTTCGCTCCCATTGTTCGTGGTTTGGGGTTGCTGGCCGAATACGGGGATAGGCTGAGTGGATGGGCGGGCTTGGCCCTGGATGCTAAGATATGAGTACGGTTGACTAGGTGGCTGCTGCTGCACTGTCGCATTTTCCTGGTGTATTCGAGCGCCTCCTGAGGATTCGTAAGGCAGGCGACCTTCACGAGAATGAGATCGCGCGGCGTGTTCGTTGGATGGATACGCGTATGGTGATGCTCGAGAGGAAGCCGTACGGTATGAGGCGTGTTCACCGTAACTCTGTACATCATGACCATGCCGTGAACGGCGCACGTCTGACATGGAATCAGGTATTTGAGGATCCTCCGCATCCGTCGGTGAATCCCCTGCATCCTCAAACCCTGTGTCGTCCCTCGCGTCGAGCGTAGAAGGGATTTCAGAAGGGCGTAACCCGGTGGTATCGGCTTTGCGTTTCCTTCTGGAATTATTCGGTCTTCTGCGGTAAATATAGTCGGGGTACTTTGCGTTGAAAGCGTCTTTAAGCTGCCTGGCCTGCTCTTGATAGAACTGCTTTTCTGCCTAAATAAATTGAACAAATTAGAGAACAGGACGTCTAGGATAAATATGTAGCACACAGCAGGCATGTTAATCCATTCCTTGCTCAGGATTTTGCTAATTTCCCCAGTGCGCATGGACTGGTTCTGGGCAGATACCTGTGGTCGCCGCCGCCGAGCGAATATCATGAAGGCATTCATGGGGCGTTTTGGTGTCCCATCGGTGTTTAATGTCTGTGAGGTCAGCGCTGAATGATCATCTACAGGAAAAGACATTACGATCAAGAAAACGAGGCCACCAGGATAAAAGACGACTCACCTTCATTATCGAGCTCTGCTTTTTCTGCATCGTGGTAAGAGGTGTAATTCCCATCCTCTGAGTCGGACACAGACCCTCGCTCGTCATGTCCACCGTTCTGGACACTACTATGAAGCATGCCTTGGTGGAAACCAGGACCGTGAGCCCTCGGATTTTGGTTGTTGTTGAAGCCAGTAGGGCTCATAAGATAGTAATCCTCGAAAGGTGAGTTGAAGATATGAGAGAAAGGGAATGTAGTGATGTGGGGTAGGATGGCCTCAACTTGTCGTTGCTGTGATCGGGCTGAATGCGAGTCTCAGATTCGGGCGGCGGAACGAAACGCGGATGCAACCGCAAGGATGAGGACTTTGGCAATTGTTCGCTACGGTGAAGAAACAACTACCCTCTTTTCTCTGAGCTGTAGCGTCATTGACGTATTATCCCAGGGATCCAGAGGTCAACAGCTCAGTTCAATCGGCTAGCGAATCTGGTTCGCGGAGCTCATGGCCCCATCGCTTGATCAACCCTTGTAACACAGGGTTTACAGGCACGCGTCACCAGATTTCCAGTCAATCCTCGACATCTTCGTGTTCGGTGTTCTCCAGGTCTAAGAAGCTTGCCTTTTCTGAAAACACGCCGGAGCTTTGGTTTCTACATGCGGCTATTGGTCCGAACAACTGACCAACCATCCAGCGCTCGAATCGCCAAACGTTCTGAAAGAACCATAAATGCTGTTCTAGGAATTACTGCCAATCGCCTTGTGCACCTTGATAGTTTTCCAGAATACTGTGGCGCCGTAGTGAGGGATGCGAGTTGCCTGGAATCCAGGGACACTGCCTTCAGACAACAGGGCAAAACATCTCGATTGACCGTTGATAGGCGAGAAAATGTTTTTCAATCGCCGCGAAATAGGACGTATCTTATTCGGCTTTGAAGTCCGAGGCAAGGAAGCAACTGGGCATTGAACTTGAAGCGGCATCATAGTTCTTAAGGGACCATATTGTAGTGGGCCAGCCCAGAACGAACCTCCTCTAAAATTATGCCCAAGGATTCTACCACCGTGAATTTTTCGCGTACCGAATTTTGTTACCCTTAGAGTGCAGCCCTGGACCTGAGCAGAGATTACTGTGAGAGACTGGCACAGTGGCATCCAATGGTCCATTGTGCGCCGGCTCCGGGGGAAGCGGATTTTTGTTTGGTCTCCGGCAATCTACAATTTAGAGCAGAATAGTTAGCGGCAACACATGCTCGAGTGGAGGTGCTGTTCGTCGACAGGTTGTGACACTGAAAGATCTTTTAAAAGCTTAAATCGACTTGACTAACTTGCAAAAGGCTTCAATTCAATTTTTTTTTGTGTCACAATTCATACATTTCTCCGATGATAAATGCCACAGCATTGAGCCACGCCATCCCTTCTGGGACTTGAGGCCTGTCATCATTACATCAGTGCTTCTTAACCTTGTAAAAGCGAAATTGAAGGGGATAACAAGTTATCAGAGAGTATGTAGACGTAGACAACACCAAACAGGAGGTGTATTAGCCTTACCTTCCTTCCATCCAAGTCATCGGATGAAACTATCCAAAAAGGGACGTTTTCTACTCCAGCGGCATTGCGCGAGTCAAAAGCTTGGATCCCCGGATAGATGAGCATGTGAATGATTTTCCCACATACAAATGATGTTGGAGGTGCACCAATCTTGTTCAACGTCGGTCTCACCCCTATACCCATAGTACTCATGCAACAAGCTATGTACATATCTATCAGAAGGGGTCTTTAAAATAAAATAAAAATCTACAAGAAAAAGTCTTGATCTCAGCGCACTTGGGTGCCTGGGTTACCTTCGCATCAAGATGGAAGTTGAACGTTCGACAGGGTGGAGGGAAGGCAGAAAATGACAACCAACATGCAAATAGAAGTTGCCCACAACGAGGTTCGCCCGCTAGCTGAATTTCAAGGAACTGGGAGAGATAAGAAATGACAACCTCCGGTCATCCAGCAGGATCCGGTAGTGGCAGATAAGGGCACCTTGCTGGGCATGCTCTTTTAAGATGGGTCAGCTGTCAGATGCTAAACGTCATGCATTTATGAGTCAGGACACGCGCCGCTTTGCAAAGCTTGCGCACGGTTAAATCCATCATCGGTGCACAAGTCACTCAGGGAGCTACAGAGTACAGACACACAGCGGGACAGGGGTGTGTATTTTGAGAAAAGCAGATGGATCATAGCACGGACAATCTAGATCCACAAGTTGATCTAATAATAGATGTGGAGTGGCGGAAAAACTCACGGCCCAGATTTTTCCGATGAATATTTTTCCCAGTTCCCAAGTTTATAGAGATTAAATATTACAGTCCAGAGTGCACCGCACCGTGCACACGGTCGTCTGTGACAGGATCCTGCATCAGTAGTGCCACGTGTGTGTGACGGAGTGATATTGAAATCGGAATCGGATGTCCTCAAGGCTCAGGCTCTCAGTTTCCTCATCCGAGCTCGGATTAAGCCCTCCAAAATTCTCTGTTTGCGTCACCAAAGAATGAAAGAAACTATCAGAGACGCGAGCGAGTACCTCGTTTGGTGCTACTAACGATTCGATTCCAATAACAACAACATCCAGACTTCCCCCGGACGGCAGATTTGCGTGTTTATCACCTGGGGTTGCGAGCCGGAGAAGTCGCGAATCGAATTGTAAGCTGCCTTCTTTTGAATTGCGCCCGCGCTATATTCACCGTATCTGGCACAGATCACGGTTGGATCACCGTCCAGAGCGAGAGCTATAGGCGCTCACTTGGACGAGTATCCCAATGCGTTTACTCTATTCTCTGAACGAGGATTTCTTACCATCACAGGAAGATACAAGAGTGTCCCAGTCTCCATAATAAGTATTGGGATGGGTAGTCCAAATATGGACTTCTTCATTCGGGAAGTTCGTGAATGTCTGAGTGGTGACATGATGGTTGTGAGGTCAGTCCAGGTTCTGTCAAGTTGCTCCGCCTTCCCTGAATTTTAAACAAAAAAAGACTTGGTTCGTGCGGTGCCCTTATGGACGTTCCAGTGGGCACTGTGGTGGTGCCCGAGGCAAGCGTGGCCATCAGCCGAAACGTGGACTTTGATTTCTTGAATCCAGAAGAATGCGACGAACCGGCTTATAGAATTAGCAAACCGGTAATAAAATTTCAGCTCAGATTATTTTTTAGATAGGTAATTGGGCACACAGGTCCCTGCAGATGTAGCCCTGCACCTTGAGGTACGTTGTGCCACCCACGACGTCTGATGTATCGCTAATATCAGACCAGGTTCAAAAGGCTCTGGAGGCTACGAAGCCTCCTGCATCCACCGCTGATATATACACCAAAACTGTAAACGTTTCTGCAGACAGGTCCGTCTTTTCTCATGAGCGTTACGGCCGATGCTCAATTTCTACCTCCGAAGCTTTTATTCATCGCAAGGGCGACATACATCCTTTCCCGATCACAATGAGGATCTAGTCGAAAAACTACAAACCTTGACACCGCAATTGCATACGCTAGAGGTAATTTCTTTGAAACGTTTTTTTCCTCGATCTTTGTTTATTTAGATATCGTTTATTATCTGTAGATGGAAACTTTCCACCTGTTCCACCTCGCGGCGTGTTGGAGTGGGAGGCGGGTTTCAGCTAGGGTAGAAGAACCTCCACTCGCCACAGGGCCGGTACAGCCGATCATTTCTACACACTCTGCTCCTACGACTCGTGTGGCTACGCTATCGCTTGCTGCTCCAGATACAGTGATTAGGGCCGCCGCTGCACAAATGGTCTTCGCTTCTCGTACCTCCCAGGATTTTATCACCCCCGAACAGGTCACCGAGCTTGAACGATGGACCGGCCTGGTGCACTACATTTAATTTTTATTTGATAAAATTTCCGACTAATCAACATCGCCTTTAGGGTGTCTTGAACGCCCTAGTCAATATGGTAATCCATGCGGACGTACGTGTTCCTATCGTTGTCATTTTTTTTCTCTCGCGTCTGCATCTACTGAAAAAAATCCCGCAGCGTCTCCACCCGGAGAAAGGCAGCGTATGGGAAATCGCGTCCGAAAATGACCAATGATTGACATATATTGGTACAAGTACCCATATATTTAAGATTAGGACCCTTCGGATGAGAAACAGTATACCGCCGCAAACACCAACAGCGACAAATTTAATCCTATCAGGACCGCGTCGAGAGGACTCACTTGACAGGCACAATTTTTATACAAATGAAATAAATAGTAGACTCGAGTTTAGCCAACCCGCTGCGCATGATGTCCACAACGCCCAAAACACATAACGGAAGCGCCTCTGTCCAAGACATTCGTGCAATTATTAAGGCGGAGGTATGTAGGCGATCTTCGTCTGGGAAAATACCCAAGGCGTCCTGGCTCATATGCCGATTTGAATCTACTCTGTTATTCTCTAGTCCATGAAAAAAGCCGCCTGTTCACCAGACTGATGCCCATGGTGGCCCGGGGTGTTTCAAGCCTCGACCACTGCCCGTACGTCACCGATATTCACATCTCCGCAGCTTCAGAGAGTGAAAAAGACCGATAGTTACCGCTCATTGTTTTCGTGTCCGCATTCATGACTTTGAGTGGCTCGAGGAACAGGAACTCGAACTTGAGAGCGTAGCTAAGCGGCTATTCTTCTATACACTGCAGGCTCAGGTCACGAAAGGAAGAGTCTGGAAGAGTTCCAAACGACCGCACTGGGGGGATGTTACATAGCGAGATCAACTTTTTCGATGATTTCCGGAGTCGGTCACAAGCCTGGCTGGGCTTCTGTCCATATGTTGAGTTTCTTGGGACAGGCATATGTCGAAGAAGGTGATGAACCAGTTGACTTCACCGGTATATAGGTAACTCCACTCGAATCGCTTCAAACACGGGAGCCGAACCCGTGGCCTCATCGTCATGCGGTATAGGTTTCGCAGAGAAGCAAGTCAAATGATACGACAAGGAAGTTGTTCGAGAAGATATGGGTAGGGCCAAGAAGGTGAGAACCAGACCTGTAAAGCGCGGATAGCAAGAATGACCTCGCCCACAGCTACGGCACGGATGTATTGAAATGAAAATCTGATATGTCTTTTGTAACACCATCAAGGAGCGCTCCAAAGACAAACAGCTTCAGCACACGAGATTGTGAAGCTGTTACATGTACCCAAGACGTTTTCAGAGTCCATAGAGCGGGCTTGAGGCGGCAGAGGCGTCCAATTCGTGTGTACTAATTTCCACAGATTTGAAAACATATCGGCGAGTAATTCGGGAAGAAGCCACTTGATGTGACATCTTTCTTCCCCCACCGCGTAAAACCAGACCTCCAGTTGCAAATCCAGTTCTTTTGCTGCATTTGCATCCCTCTGTGATTAATTTCTATTCTTCCTTCCAAATCAAAATAGGTAAATCTTTTAGACGCGATGACTAGAAACTGATCTCTGACTGACAGGTGGGGGACGTCCGACAAGGGGGTTAATCTTTCTCCAAGGTCATCACGTGATGATAGCTATATAACTCTGACATCGACAACTTCAACACTTAGTTTTGAGTGAACCACCCTCCGCAGTGAGAAAGTCGTTCAACTTAGAATTCCCCTTGTCCAGAATACCCGCCTCTTTGACGAAAAATCATTTTGGTCTTTAGTTGAGACCAATTTAGTAAGTGGGTCTATCTGACTCCTACTTATCAGGCTCTATGTTCATAATTGATAATTGATCGGGTTCGGTTCCCATCTGTAAAGCAGATTGAGCACGCCTCCAAAGTCCGGGCCATGCTATTGTTTATTTTGGCAGCTCTTGCACCCTTTATTCTCGCCAGGTTAGTGGATGACTTCATTTGAATAACTTTGGGTTTCATGCTAGTAAAATTAGTGATGCCTTTGGAGACGCTTCAATTTGCCCTGGTGAGAACCAACTGATGTCCGCCCTGTCTATTTTCTATTTTTTTATCAAAAAAAATTAGGATACAAGCTTCATTCCTTGATCGAGACACGCACAGGCCTTCAAGCCCAACTAAGTCTCGCCGGCAAGGCTTGCAACATTTTCAGCGATGATTTCACGGATCTCACAATCAAGGTGGACTATGAAACTAAAAAAAGGTTGGATTAGACTGACATCGGAAGATGGAGGGACTAACCGAGGCTCTGCTAGACTACGTGTTAACATTTTCGACACAGCGGGGGACCAGTACACTATACCAGAGTCTGTTATTGCCCGCCCGTCGACCAAGGACTCTTCACTTGAATCCAAATCGGACCTATCGTTCAACTACGATTCAGCACCATTTGCCTTTTGGATAACCCGTAGATCTCAGCTCCTCCAATTTTTGATACCAGGATCACCTCGCTTCCTACGACGCCCACAGGTCCGGTTATAGCCAGCGATAACACCACTGCTCTAAAATCATTTCCCCTTATTTTCGAGAAGCAATATCTCGAGGTGCGTATATCGAATGATGAAACTGGGGTATAGCTAAAATATGATATCCAGTTGACCTCGGCGCTTCCATTGGACACGAACATATATGGACTGGGCGAGGTTGTCGCTAGCTCTGGCTTTCGGAGAAACGTTGCCTCTAATGGTGGGTCAATTCAAGCAATGTGGGCACGCGACGTTGGTGATCCCGTCGATGAAAATTTGCTAGTACCGATTTCATGACCAATTCGTATCGTCTATTAACAGTCCAAACTTTTCCTTTCTATTATCAGATATGGGGCCCATCCCATCTACATGGAACACCGCTTTGACAAGGCAACAAGGAAATCCTATTCTCATGGCGTATTTCTAATGAGGTACATATTTAACTCTGTTATTAGTCGTCTTCCTTACAGTCATACAGTGCGGCTGGTGGCGACGTCCTTCTTCTCACCCCTCAAAAATCCAATGTCTCGTTGGTCCAATACAGGATGATTGGTGGTGTTCTTGACTTCTATTTTTTCTCTGGTCCAGACCCGAAGAGTGTGATCGAACAATACGGAGCACTGGTGGGATTGCCCACGTGGCAACCTGCTTGGGGCTTCGGATTTCATCTTTGCAGGTTCACACATTTCTACTATCGAGTTGAAGCTGCTGACGCATGTTTAGATGGGGATACCGTGACATCAAAGAAACCCGAGAGCAAGTCCTCAAGATGAGGGAGGCAAATATACCCTTGGAAGGTGGCTATTGCTTGTGTCTGGATGTTCAAACGAATCTCTTATAATTTATTTCAGTCATGTGGAACGACATCGACTTATATCACGCAGTTCGGGACTTTACGACCGATCCCGTTAGTTATCCTGGTAAAGATGTTCGCGCATTTACCAAGGAACTGGTGTGCAAGTTCCCAATATTTAGAAGAGCTTAAAAACTGACTACATATTAGGCAGCAAAAAATCAGCGGTGTAATTGGTATTTGTTTTATGCCCACTCCGCGCACTGATTTTACGCCGTAGACATCCCAATTGTCGACGCTGCAATTCCCAAACAGGTCAATGCTACCGATATTGTGGGCCAGCTTACTAGCCACCAAATTATATACTTGACTGACATTTCATCACTAGTACCATCCGTACACAAAGGGCGTGGAACAGTGCGTTTACATTCGCGAAGAAAATAAATTTCCAAAAATTCAATGATGTCACACAAGAAATGTCTTCATAACTAATAAGGACGGCTCAGAATATATCGGACAAGTTTGGCCGGGTTACACAGTGTGTCCTTTTTTGCTTTTATGAAATTATTTTACTTAATAATCATTTTAGGTCTTCCCCGATTGGTTCCAGCCAAATACACAAGGGTGGTGGACGGATGCTTTGCGCAACTGGAGCAAGGCTGGCGTAGAATTCTCTGGAATCTGGCTTGACATGAATGAAGCAAGCTCTTTCTGTGATGGATCTTGGTAGGTCTTGCTATAGCACATCAGGTGTTGTATATTTAACCTGTCTGTCAACAGCGGTACAAATGCAAATCTAACCAACACGAGTGTTCCATTTATTCTGCCAGGGGAACCTGGTAATCTGATTACAGGTGTGCAACACATTTACTGAACTAGTTGGCATTGATTGACACATGAAGCAGACTATCCAGAATGGCAAGTTTTCCATGATATGTTAACGTATGTCAAATTTAATAGACCACAGTTACGATCCTGCGCTTTCGGGGCCAAGTGGGAACATCACCGTGAACGGCACTATGACATGTCGTGACCAAGCAGTTACACCCCAAAAGCGTGGTCTCGGTGCAGGTCATCAGACAAATGTAAATCTGAATACGCCACCATATGCCATTCATAACGGTCAGATTTATCTCTGCCACTATGCCAACTGATTAACATACCCCAGTGGGTGGCCGACTTTCGGAACACGCGCTGGCCACCAATGCGACTCACGCTAATGGTGTCGTAGAACTTGATGTGCATAATCTGTGGGGATTGATGGAGGAAAAGGCAACACATATTGCACTGCAGAAAATCTTTCCGGGAAGGCGCCCATTCTTGATCAGTAGGTCGACGTTCCCATCCTCTGGAAAATGGACTGGTCATTGGGTGAGGGCTCAAGTAAACATAATTATAACTCAAGTTGCTCACATTATCTACAGCTAGGAGACAACTACAGCCTATGGTCGTATCTTCGCCATAGCATTGCGGTATGTCACGTTCGATCGCCCCTCCCCCCAAGACGTAGTGCTAACTGACATGTCATGTCAGGGAGTTCTACAGTTCCAACTCTTTTAAATTCCTTTTGTCGGCGCGGACGCGTGTGGCTTTAGTGCGTTTATTTTTGACTATGCCCTTATTGATCTGATCGACCCTCGTCCTCTTACCTAGATGGTAACACGGATGAGGAGCTGTGCAATCGTTGGATGCAATTGGCGGCATTCACTCCATTCTACCGAAACCATAATGTCAAGGGTGCAATCTCGCAGGAACCCTATCGATGGGATAGCGTCGCTAGCGCCTCTCGCAATGCCATCGCTATCCGCTATTCCCTGCTTCCCTATTGGGTGGGCGCTGTTTGATGACAGTCACTGGTTATACAGGCTGATATGAGATACAGTGTACTCTATTTGCAACATCCTCAACTAAAGGTACTCCCCCTGTCCGCGCGCTCTTTTTCGAGTTCCCCAACGAACCTGAACTGTTCGATGTTGCCACACAATTCATGATTGGGCGCGATATCCTTGTGACTCCTGTATTGACTCCCAACGTAACCGCTGTTTCCGGTGCGAAATTGATTTTCTTCTCCAGAGCTTCATAGGTAGTTGCTGATAAGTTTTTAGGTATTTTCCCAGGGCGGGGAAGTGTGATATGGCGAGACTGGTATACCCACAATGTCGTTAACGCCACAGGCTCTGGTCAACCAACGACCCTATCCGCTCCACTCGGCCATATCAATATTCATATCCGGGACGGCTCTGCCATCCTCTTACATGCCAAACCAGGCTATACCACCGCGGAAAGCCGCCAGGGTCCTTTCTCGTTACTTGTGTCACAGGACAGCAATGGCTTAGCCTCGGGCTCCGCGTACATTGACGACGGTATCAGCTACCCCCCAGGGCCCAGTCGCACTCTCACATTTGAGATTAAGAATGGCAAGGCCCTCATTGCTGGTCATGGCTTATTCCACATCCAACAGCGTCTTAGTGATATAACCCTGCTTGGTGTCGCAAAACCAACTATAGTCTCCCACAACGGGAAGAAGATTGAGGGTTGGAAGTACCTATCAGGCCAGCAGAAACTTTTGGTGCGGGATCTCAACATTGACTTGAACGGACCATTCACGCTCGAGTGGAGGTAGAGATAATTGTTTGGATTGTTCATAGCTACAGAGATAAAACATGTACTTATAAAGCGCTTTTTTATTTTTATTTTATTTCGAAGGGATATGTGCACGCATTTTGAATGGGAATTCGTTGCTCCAGATCAAGTATGTTGAACCCTAAAAATCAAATTTAGTACAAGCTGGCATACTCATAGAGATCAAACACACTGAATGAAATAACTCTGGTCCGTCGCAACGCAATTCCCCCCGTGTGCGTTCTGAGGTGCCTGACAATTATATGCGACGTTGTCGAGAGTGTCAGCCTGGATTGAAAATTCAGGCGTTAGAAGATACAGTTGCAGAATTCGAGTAAAGGTTTATCGAACCCAATTTTTACGACAGTATTTCACGGGGTTGTTAAGTTGGTTGACAATGAATGATTTACAGCTGGCATAAGACATTACGACAGTGTTCCCTCCCTGTTTTTCTGTGAGAAAGATAGAAAGGTTGATGTACGAATGAACTCACGCCAGTGCCGATTGGGAATGTTGGTCCTGGAAATAAAATCAAGGGTAAGATTCCGTACACGCCATTTACTATTGCCCGTACCGTCATTCTGACCCTCGTAACGCAGCGCATCGGCGATAACATGACACTCATTAGGGTCAGGTCCTCCACCAGATGGAAGGAAGCAATTATTATTGCCTAAAACTTGAGGTAAGTTATCTCCGGGCGCGGCGAGAGAATCGAAGAAGTTCACAGGGAATTCCGCAAAGATCATGTGTGGGCAAATATTGAAGACTCGCGCCAGGGCAAGATAAGACCTCGACTTTGACGTTGCGGTGCTCCCCAATAAAGGATTGGTATAGGACAGCCTGGCCTCTACATACCTCTGTCGCCAAAGTCAGTGCAACGAGCGGAACGCAGAAAATTGCGACTATACCAATACTCGGGATACTCTCGACTGTGGTTTGAGTGACTGGGCCACCAGTAAGCGCAAACCAGGGAATGACGGTACCGAATAATGGGAATCGCATGGTTGAGAATGAGGCTAATCTTGGTGTTCAGTGGTGCACCGTATTTATGGTCCCGTCCCATACTAGTATTCCCAAGTTGATTGCATGCGTAGGTGTAGGAGTCATATACACCAGTACGTCAGAATTGACGTTGGTAGTGGGGTAGAAGCCTAGACTTGAGCCTCATCTTCTCTCAAGACTAACCTCTGCGGTGATTTCGAAGATAGTCGTTCCAACATGAGGCGATCAGAACTCGTGAGCGGAGTTGATGCGCGGGAAGGGTTTACCCTATCTTGACTCGACTTGTAAGATTTGCGGAAACTACGAATAGGCTAACCCTCATTCTTCTTTCCTCCGCCTGTTTCTGCATTTCAATAAATCGACCTCCAAAGCTCCGGAAGTTTCAACTGTAGTTTATTGAAGGACCAGGTTGAACCTCGCGACGTCTTTCAGATGTTTGCACTAGATCTCCATCATTCCCCTCGCGCTCTACGCCCAGGCCTGGAGTAGGCAGCGCACTCGTGGTTGGGCACTCCGGTCTAGATTCATTCAACCTCAGCCTCAATACATTTTTATTGGTTATCAGAAGCTGTAGGTGGGAATGAAGTACTCCGCACAGAATTCAATATGGCATACCCTCTCCTGTAGGTCACAGTATTTGTCGCCCATAATATTTCATAAAATTCTTATCAGTGTGGGATACCCGACTTCTTGGCTTCGGTTTTGTAAATCGATGCTCTGGACCGGAATCATTCCCCAGCTGCCCAATGCAAGCCGCATTAGAAGAGCCCAGTATATCAGATATATATTTGAACCACTCGTCCGTGGTCCGCGTACCTGCCAAACCAGCATGCTCTAGGAATTGTGCGACTAAAAGATGTCTGTGAACGATGAGGCAATGATTATCCGGGGTGATGGGCTACGTCTTGAAAATTTGCGCCTCTTTTCGCAACTCGTAGAACAGACTGAAGCGGCTACTTAGGTCATTGACGTTGTAATAGGATATGTTGTAAGGATTAGACCGTCAAAATTCGCTTACTTGGTTAGTAGCCTCAACATCACGGAAGATGACATTCCTTGGCCTCTTGGAGTCAGGGTCCGCGGAAATGACGGCTGCAGCCCACTGCTAGAACAAATTTCGGCGCTGAAAATTTGCTGCATCTAGTAAAAATACCGAAACGAGACGCAACGCACATTGAGGTGGTAGCCACCGTCTCCTAGGAGAGACCAACCCTTATACATCGTACCTAGTAATCGATAAAGCATTTCGGGAAGAGAACTGCTGGCTGCTAGAAATGTTGAAAAAGACGTACTGAGCAGACCCGACCTTCAATTTACAATCATAGCGTCGATAACTCCAATCATTCTTCAAAACACCCTGGATATTGATCTTGTAATCTGTATGAACGACTGAAATGTGGGTTTCCTGAAATGCCTTCGAAATGAGGTCAAGAGTCGATTGGGATCGTCCCTAGCAGTTCGGAAATGAGTCAAAAGCTGCGACCTACCTCGTACGAGGTAAAAGGACCCTTTTTATCGTCCCAGTATTGTAAAGACTCCATAGCACTTCAGCTATATTCATGAAGAAATCAATGGCCGAGGCGACAGTGTCAGCCGAGGCCACCTCAAGGTTTCTGGGAAGAACAGTTAGATGAAGACTGATTTTGTTCGCGGGGCCCAAAACTTGCCAAAACTTCGCCTGTGGCGACGGGAGCACTGAAATCGAGAATGCCGCCCTGGCGTTTACGGTAGTTTCGGCTTTTATTTCTTCAGAGGACATTTCCTCGATAAGATCGAGAGAGAGTAGAAAGTCGAAATGCCTAAAAGAAATCTGGTACGTTTGAAAGCATGATGAGCTGATCACTGGTGAGTGTGGAGTTAGGTGGAGGAAAAATATGTAGGATAATTGGACAATCAGACCCCTTTTAAGTCTCATCTATGGGTCTTTATTTCTAGAAAGAATTATCGTCGAGGTTGAAGGGATTTTGCTTCCCGGAGGACAAGTAGATCAGTGATGGCCTTGTCGGGGTCTGATGGGGGGTCATGACCTTTTCTCCTTCCGAGATGACTTTTGTCGCCGAGAAGAGAACGACAAGGCGTGACGATAGCGTGATCAGTTTCAAGTGTTTCTCGCAATTATTCTCGGTGCGCACTGCACTCGAGGTTCAGTAAATTAATGGCTTGTAAGTGCATGTGGGCAATTTTTGAATTAAAGATAGTGTTAGAATGAACCAATCACTTAAAATAAATTAGGGATTCAATTAATAAATTGAAGGTGACAACTTGTACATGTTAACTTGAATATTCGTGAGGCCAGCATTCACGAAATCCTGGAACAGTGCTTTGTAGACCATACTCCCCAGCACGCCAATAAGCTGATGATATTCAATGATGTTGAGCCT
>JABCKI010000242.1:0-22614 GCA_018282025.1 Sphagnurus paluster
CCCCTCAATCACTATAACCCTCATTGCAAAGATCAGAGTAGCTGTCACCACAAAGCAGGTGTAGAGTAATACATAAAGAAGAATAAGACATAATAAAATAAGATCAACAACTGCAACCCCCCGTGGCAACGGCACGGGTCCTAAAGCTTGTCATTTAATTCTTGTACGACTTTCACTTTGTTCACATCTTGATATCGCTTATCTAAACGCGCCAACTAGCGCTGGTTACATGAGTTGACCTCGGTCAGATGGGAATGGCCGAAAATACGATTGCCTCATTTCCCACTCCAGATAGCCCTCCAAAAGCCCGAAGGCATGTGTTTCTGCGTCAACCGCGAGTTTGCATTTGCGCCACAACTTTCGTAAATGATCCGGATTGTCTGCCCACAATACCTGTCTAAATCTCCGCACGAGTAGAAATTTCTAAAACAAAAATCATGTCCTTTCTGCCAGGTATACGCTACCCTCAGTCTCCTAGCTCTGCATAATAAGTAGACCAATCGAGGCAATATCAGAAGACATGACTCGAGCATATGAGGGCTGTGTTATATCAGAATTTCATCTTATCTTTTATGATACCAAAGCAGGGCATCTTTATTTATACAAAACTCGCCGTTGATCGAGCTGTGCGAGCGCCTGGTTCTGGGAGCCTGTCTCCACTGGTACTTAAATCCCGCACTACACTGCTCTATTCTTGAAATGTATATCATTTTAGCGTGTTAAATTAGGAAAGAGAAGAGAAAATGAGAGTAAATCAGATGCGGACCATTTTTACCAACACACTAGGTAACATCACAAAATCGCTGGCCCCGGCACGCAGCGCGGATTTTTTTTAGAGATCTTCCGAGGTATGGTAACGAGAAAGCCCGAAAATGGACCTTTGAAAAACATGGCCGCGATTGGTACCATACTTCTTATCCCAAAGGGATTTGAATGATAATCGGGCCGTGCTCTGGGCGCTGGTCTGTACACGTTGCATCGATTGCTTGCGGTATTGAAATTCCAGACAATAGGCGGGTGGAGAGAGCCCAATAGTTATATATTTGTCTCAAGATACCGTCTCCAAAGCAGGCTCACCAATAGCGTAAATTCTACAGGGGAGTGAGCTGTGTTGCTGTGCCTGCAGTACTTAAATCCGCACTTGAATGCACAATCCTTTGCAACGATGCATTTTTCAGCAAAACAAGACTGCCTAGGGAGTTTTCACCATTCTCGTACTATCCTTCTCATCGGCCTCCTCCTTTCCTTGGCGTACGAGACTTCAGGATTCCCTGTCATCAGTGCAAAAATCACAGCGACATCCAACCCTCCGACCCCAACCGCCATCCAATGGAGTTCAGTAAGCGTCACAGCCCTGCTGGCCATTCTCCAAGGCATCATCAGTGCCTTCGTATCTCAGTGCGTGGCCGCCCGGTGGTGGACCATCCGCTTCTGGATCCTCCGATACGAGCACGTGTGGTGGACAATCATCATCGCGATCCTCTGCACTTCGCTGGCGCTCGATACCGCGTTCATCATACAGACAGGACAGGAGGACAGCGCAGCGCTGCTGCTGACCTCGGCATCGATCGGCGTCGTATTGTACCGGTACCTCGTGACTAGTTGGGCGCAGGCGAAATTCCGCAAGGTGTATTGGTTGGCATGGACTGGGCGGAGTAGAACACGCGTGCAGGATCACTTGGTGACGTCTTTAAGAGCGGAAAGAAGGCAAGTGAAGCGGGCGGCGAGACGGGTACCTGTTGGACACGTCGAATGGGGAGCGGCATTCTTCGGGGGGGTTTGGGGGCGCCTATCAGCCGATCCGACCGACGTCCTTCAATTCCTCGCAGCGCAAAAAAATTGCACGGATCCGGAAGGGCGATCTAATGGTATCCAACATCGGACACCCCAACCCAACGGCGAGCAGACAGTGTTCGGGTTCGTGTACCCCAGTTTGGAAGGCGGCGCTGGGTCGGTCGCAGGGACTTCTTTGCTGTGGGCAGGGAAGCATTCCTTGTTTGCTCGACGAGTCTCTCGCGCGGTTGATTTGATCGACGGGGACATGTGGAGGAGGATCGCAGAGAGCGACGGCTCGTACAGCCTCCGTTGGGCTGCGCTCGCGCACGGTATCCTCGGCCGGAACAAGGGCCTCGACCCATTCGTTCTCGAGGCTGCGGGCTTTGCTAGTGAAAGGGAGATCGTTAATTTCGAAAAGGTGTCTTCGTTGGGTCCTAGGCCGGCGAAGACGAAACGATCGATGGTGCGGCGGCACATGAACAAAGTCTACAGCGTGTTTGGGGAGAAGTACTGCGTTATGGCGACGGAGCTTGCGCTCCTGCTGGAAGACGTCGGTGAGATCCGGGTGGCTGAGTGGCTTCGGGACGAGTGTGAACACCAGGATTGGCAGCTTGCTTGTACAGAGGGCAAGGATCCCGCTAGAGGAAGGGTCTTTTACCGTCTAAGCTATGTGGCCATGCTTGCTTCGTTGAACTTTGGCCCTGGGCCTGATGGGTATGTGAGGCCTGAGCTGCTAGTAGCGACATATCTTGGCCATCAGGTCGAGAATGGCTGGAGCCCACGTTCTTCACCACAACGGATTGAGAAGGAAGAAACGGCAAACCCGGGTTGTACGAAATGGTTGGCAAGTCTCGGTGGGTTAGAGCCACATGAATAGCAGCCCATAATAGTGTCAAGCTAATGGGACCAGCGTCAAAATGTGATGCACAGCGGAGTGTAGTTGAGCGGGCAACGTGCTTGCAACAGGCCAACTTCCAAAAATTGCGCTAGAATCCTTTCTCGTGGTTTTCGACGGGGTAGAGCCTACGCAGTCCATAGGCGTCGAGGATTCAGGCCTCGTGCAGTGTTATGTAGTAGGAACGCTACGTCTCATCGGCAACAGAAAAATACGAGTCCAGGCTTTGGCCTTTTACTTCATGACATGCGACACACTGAGATTCTGTCACTGTCAGTGACAAGTGTCAGTCGCTCTGCCGCCGATGCCCTCTCATTGGATTCTCGTGCTGGGTACGAGTTGCTGATCGCCTGACCTTGGACACTGATGATCTGACAGCCCTCTGTGACCTATGCGAGTACGTGGTAATCTATCCATCCATCTATCCATTTAACGGGATGGCCCAAACTGGGTACGCTCAGATCATTCACAGTGAATAACTCCCATAGCCTTGACATATGCCGCTTATTATCCACCCTTCAAGCTCCTGCGATGTCTGCTGGGAGCCACTTGCTTGTGAAGGCCGACCACCCTACACGATCCCATGCGGACATGCCTTTTGTAGAGGGTGCTGTCAATTTGCTGTATCATTCGTCGTTTGCAAATACTAACTATACGATCAGATGTTTACATTCCCTAAACCCAACGATTTGTCCCCTGTGCCGCAAACCGTATCTCCGGGCCCAATCTAAAAAGTTGATCACTGGTGAAGGAGAGTCTGACGTGCCAGCCATGCTGCTTAAAAGGCTGCTTCTCTCATGGGATGCGAGCGGAGCGGGGGGAGAAGTGGTGGCAGCAGTCGAGAAGTGGTTGTCAGCTGGAAATAAGGTCAGCGTCTTTATCAATTTCTCTCAAAAGCCTCTCAACTTCGCCATAGAATCAACCGTTATCCAAAGCCCATGATATAATTCAAGCTTACGAGAAATTGAAGTTGGAGAACGACAGCAACCAACGTTCAAATGGTGAATTGCAACGGAGGCTTGAAGCTCGTGAAGCCAACGAAATAAAAGAAAATGCGAAAGCGACTAGACAACGTCTATTTTCGAAGTTCAATACGTGCGCTGCTGTCCTGAATATCTTTTCACAACGCTAACCGTGATTGTTAGCAAGGCGAGTGCGAGTCAATATGCCAGGATATATACCTAACCATTTATCCAGGTGTCGGAGCGCTACGAAGCTGAATTCACACCACAGAAAGTTAGCAATCCGGCGATGAGGAAGAACCCCCTACCTCAGCAACCAGACCCACACACGTTTGCAAAATTGGGTAGGAGAGGCAGGGCAGCCTACGTGCGCTCCATGCGCGAATCTAATGGTGGTGTGCCTTCCTCGTCGTCAACGAGCAGACCACCTGCCACAGAAGATACCATGGCCTTCTCACCGACAGTGGCCGGTACGCTGTATCCCAGGTCTCTGTGTGTAAACCAGAAAGGGAAAGCCAGGGCAGCCCCCGCACTCTCCATGCGCAACTCCTATGGCGGCCCGAGTACGCCTTTCCCCTCGTCAACGAGTAAACCACCTGCCACAGAAGATACCGATACTACGCAAAGAAGCTCCTTCAGTCGGGTTTCTCCCCAGGCCACGGGGTCCACATCGGATTTGGGCATAACAAGTAATTCTCAAGCTCCCGAGTCGCCGCTGGCTACTCGCAGGCGACTGCTCGTCGTCGCCGCCAAAGCCTAGACGCGCCTCCGTGAGAAGCGAAAGTTGTCCGAGTCAGCTGAGTTTCTTGCTGCCTTACAACATGACTGGGACTCGGATATAGAATGGGGGTGTTAGTCTATGTACTTAGATATGGACTTTTTTCTCTTGTGTAAAATCACTAAATAACATGCAATGAATATCCGGATTAAAAACGAGTCTTCATTTGAGCTAGTGACAACCACAGCTACATAACATACCGGCTGCGCGAATGCTAACTATACTCTATAGAGGCGCAAATATACTGCAGTCGGATTGTTGAAAACAAAATGCTCACAGAAATTACATTAGATTTTACACTAACATCGTGAACAAGAACCTCGTACTACATTTACACACATGCCGCATAAGGGCTCCGCCTCAAGGACCCTACTCCTCGTCCGAGGTATCACTTCCGTTTCCATTGCTGTTCTGGCGCGCAGCCCCATCCGCTGGGGGATTCTTCTGCGCGGGTGTCATTCCGAAGAGCTTAGAAGGTGACCACAGTATAAACATAAACACATTAACAATGAGACCAAGTCAAGGACACTTACGTATTTGATATCTCGGACGCTCAGCTTGTGTAGTTTCGCACCACTGCCTTCGCCGAGGGCTGCCTCTGCGAGACCTGGTGTATGCATGTTAGTCTGGGGAAACAGAAGATACTAAAGATACTAGATAGGAACATCACGCACCGACTTTCACATCTTGTAGTAAGAGCATTCTAAAATTAATTGAGGCTGGGTTAGCAGAGGTGAACTGTGTGGAGCTCAGGTCAAAGCAACGAACCGCTCTTCGATGGTGTTTTCTACTACCAAGCGTTTGACGACCACGTCTTTCTCTTGTCCAATACGATGGACTCTGTCATAAGCCTGAGACTCGGCGGCGTAATTCCATGAAAGATCCATGCTAAACATTCCGAGACGTCAATTTTTAGGAGGACTGCGAAGACCACAACTTACTTGATGATGCGGTTGGCAGATACCAGGTTCAGACTGAAGATCACTTGTAACTTGTTACTCCAACATAAAACTGAATCTTACCCGACACTCCCGCACTTCGTACTGGTGGAAAAATCCAAGCCTTCAAACATGCTCGACTCAATGCGATATTGGGTATACGCACCTAATGAGGATTACCTTGGGACCACCTGGTTTCTTGAACGTGCTTAACACCGAATCGCGCTGGAAACGATCCATCTTGCCGTCAAAGCGCAGACTCTGTATACCATACCTGGAGAATAATATATCCAGGAGATCAAGCATCGATGTCCCTGTAAAGTACACATAAAATTGACGCAAGATAGAGAAAGCAGCAGGCTTACACTGCGAGTACACAATGGTCTTGTCTCCGCTAGACTCCCACTCCTGGAGTAAATCAACAAGCGCAAGCATCTTAGTGCTGGGCTCTAGCTCGTCATCGCCGCGCCGCCAGGTCGCGATAACTGCATCTGACAGCCCATCATGTCTGTCACCTCTCGCGCGTTTCCCGCGCCCTTGCGCCTTGCCTTTCCCTTTGGTGTTCGGGGACACCAAAGATTCCCGCGATGCATTCGGTTTCGCATTGTGAGGATCAATGAATTCGATTTCAGAGTCGCTCGTACCCCCCATCTTGACATCATCCACCGGCAAGCCTGCGATTTTGTTAGAATCCTAGGGGGAAGATCAACAAGCGTTACGTTGAAAGAAAGATAGCGGCACTAACGTCGTCGTCGTCGTCGATATCACTATCTTCGATCCTCAAACCCTTCTTTTGGCGCTTTGCAGGGCGTATGTCCATCAGACTCGACACATCAGGCAGGTCATCATCTGAGTCGTCTAGCCCGCGTTCCTCGAAAGTCTTCTCGGGTGTTGGAGAACGCATCCTGACGTCGCGGTTCGAAACCTTGCGGCCTTTGACGCGACGCGTTGCGCGCGCGTGGTTCGTAAGCTCCTCATCTGTGGGCTCGAAGGCGGAGGATTTGAAGACCTTATCTGGGCTGAGGTCGATCATCTTCTTGCATGTTGGACCTGGGTACAGATTCAAAGTCAGACAATCGGTCAGAGAATCGAGAAAGAGAAATACATGGACGATATCCTTTGGCAGCTCCTGCCTCGTACTCCTTCTCCGCTGCGAGATTCTCTTTCTCATTTCCTTCGCCGCTGAAAGAAGACTAAGGCAACATGTAACAGCCTGGTCAAACAGTGATGACTTACAAAATACCATTATGCGCAATCGGGGAGTTCTTCAGATCAAGTAGACAGTCTTCACTTTCTTTGTTAGTTTGTGCAGGCGAAAATCATGAATGAACTAACCGAAGCAGATTTCGTGGGTGCAAGACAAAACGCGCCCACTATCGTTCATGAACACTACATCTATGTTAATGGGAATGTAAGAAATATGAGCAATAGTTCATACAGTCTTCGCAAATTGCGCAGTTCGCTTCCGGCGTGTCTGCCTCATCAGAAAAGTCGAGCAATTCTGACGCACGCCGGCGAGTCAAAGACCTGTGTTTGACCTGGATTTCAAGATCAGATTATGCAAAAGCTTAAATCAAAATACGAGAAGCAAACGTACTTCGGACACCCAGGTTGCACCCATAACCTTCCTGGCACGCCCCAACTCCCTGTCGCTGTCGCTACCAACAAGCAACGTCGGATCCTCGTACCCATCTGTTTGAGACTGGCAAAAGAGGGTTACAGGATGTCACTGTATCCAAAATAGTTATTAACGTACAAGGATGAGATTCGGGTGGCAGCAGAGCTGCCGCAGTCTGAGTATCATGACCTAGGGAGAAGCAGACGGTGAGCATAAAAGCACATTATCAAGGATGCTACCAACCAAGACAGCGGCATGGCTTTAATATTGGGCGAAATTAAACCCTTGAAATCAAAGGAGAATGCATAACGCACTTGGATACAAGAGTTCGTTCTCGGATGAACTTGTTGAGTCTGATCTTAGTCCGTTTCTCGAACGAATCGTAAAGCTACGCGAAGCGCCAGGTATTGGCTAATAAGCTCAAGAAAAATAGGAGACATCGACTTGCATCACGCTCTTCTTCTGAAAATTGAAGCTTGACGATCTCAATCGTCTTGGGAGGGAGCTGCAATATTGGCTCTCCCTCAAGGGTGGAATCCTTTGTGCGGCGGAGAAGAATAGGCTTCAAGATTGCCTGCGCTCGGGAGCCTAAAGTCAACTGATTGTGAGAAAAATAGGAGAACATTTGCTTGGGATCCTACTAACCTGCAAGCAACGCATCCTCAGCCTGGACCTTGGCCTATAAAACTGCTGAGATGCAATTCGGCTATCCAGAAAAAGATAGATGATGCGCACGATATGTGCGTCGAACGCCATCCAATCATTCCATGGGCGGAAGCGGCCAAATCTTAGCAGCCCATATATATCCGCACTGTAGGGAGCGACAGAATTTTCAATTTGTGCCAGAAATATGAGAGTCGAAGGGGTAGACTTACAGCGTGTTTGTGACTGGTGTGCCCGTGAGCATCCAACGATACTTTGCCTTGACGTGTGCAAGTGAGATACTCGAGCGAGTAGCCCTTGAGCGTATTTTGAGATTGAAATTACGAAGGAGAAATATAACAGATATCAATTCTTTTCTTACCGATTGCGGATGAACTGTGCTTCGTCTGCGACAACACGATAAAATTTAGCCTTGGCGAGGATGCCACTGTAAATGTCAGATTTAGCACGAGGTCCTAGGTTTTAATTATGGCGTACCCGTTATCGGCAAGCCATTCAGCTTCTTCAGCTGGGTCAACGTCCTTGGGTGTATTGAAATCCTGATTAAGAGTTTGGTATGTTGTGACGATAACCTGCAAGGAATCAGACCAAATGAAGCCGCGTAATTGACTAATGCGTACATCGTGATGCTTGACTTGTGACAGTTTCTGAGTTTGATGAGTTCGAGTGTTAGGAGTTTGTCTAATTTAGTTACCTTCAACTTGTCTTTTCCGTGGTGGAGATGCACCGAAAAGACTTCATTGGTTTTGGTTTCCACCTCCTCTTTCCACTGTAAAAGTCCAGTCGATGAGTGTTACACCTGTTGACGTAAAGAGCGGTTTACTTGTTGAAGGAGGGCAGCAGGCACAACTATAAGCGTGGTGCGGGCTTCATCATTAACATTTGGCATGTTCTTTACCATCGTCGCGATCATTTGCACAGTCTTGCCTGTGCACCTTCAATATTCAAATAGAAGTCAATCACAGAAGACCTTACCGAGACCCATATCATCCCTGTGAATAAATATAAGGAACTTTGCTGCGACAGAATTTTTTTGATACGAACGCCATAATTCCGCCCCTATCAGAGCTCTGCTCCTTCGCAACCATCCTGTGTGGGCGTCGAACTTGAGGTATTGAACACGTATACCCCACAAATAAACTTACCACGCGACACCAATTGCCTGGTGGCTGAGGAGCCGGACCTCCATACCGGGTATCAAATCTCTCTTACTGCAGGACGACGTCAGACTAGATCAAGTTAGCACACAAAGACCGATACGTGCTCTTTGAGTCCTAATGCCTTCATGGCTTTCTGTACTGTCAGTCCATGACTGAGGTTGTCTATAGATCGCGTCACAAAATCCGCCATCCTAAAGGCCGTTCGGATAAAAACCCATAATGTCCAAGTTACATTGGTCAACACACCTTTGTTCCTGGTCAGGTCCGCCGAGGTCAATGGCTCTAAGAGGTGTCTCTGCGTCATAATTAATCCTGAATCCACCTGCTCCCGGCATACTAGAAGCGGGGGAGCGCCCCAGAGAGCTCGAAAGGAAATCCGCATCGTTCACTGCCGTGATCAATATGTCAAAATTAGCCTTCGCTTGACCCATCAGGGCTTTCGGGCCTTCGGCAAAGAGTAAGACTGACCTTCATTCACAGTTCCATATATATTCTCTCTTTGCTTTGCCCTGGCTATCTCGAGTGCGTGTTTTGTGTCTTGTAAGAGGTTGGACCGCGGCTTGAAGAAGGGATGATCCGGAGTCGTACTGGGTTTGTTGGGGGTGGCTGAGGGACGTTGAGAGCCGAAGGAACTGTCGAGCGCGTCGAGGAGCGAAGAACCTTTGGGTGACGCAGTGCTGACCATACCAGACGCGTAGATAGATCAAGGAAGGAGTAATCCGAGAGCGTGGAAGATGAAAGAGCGACTACTACAGCAGTGGCGTGACCGTGGGTCACAATTGTTTTGAGCGACTGGGGCGAGAGGTTTCCTTTATACTTACGTCCTCATACGACATACGACATGCGACATATAGAAAGGTTGTTTGTGACCCTGTAGCGATGACACTTTGGCCCTTGCAGCTCTCCTCGCGCCCCTTCTGCCTCACAGGTCCTTATCAAACCTGTCTTTTGCTCTAGTACAATCAAAAAAGGTCTCCATAATGCACTTTGGCGGTCACTGAGAGGTTGGACGCTGGACATTGCTTTATGTCGAGAACTGTAGACAGGCTTGTCCGAACAGGCTCAACAGCGCTACCATGGAATTAGAACGCCCGAACTCTCACGTCAGATATGCGTAAGTCCTATTTAATATTTCTCAGTCAGAACACTGTCGAATTTCTTATCGGGTTCTACTCTACTAGAAATATGGCTCGCCTTCCAGTTTCGTCCAAGGATGTTTGTTCAAGCTCACCTCCTTGAAATGCATCCGATTCTTAGTTGTTTCCATTAGTCCCAGGCGTCTTGGGATGTCTGTCAGATTCAAAGTTCTGTCACATAACCTGCAGGCTCTTTCTCCCCCAAGGCTTGATTGTGATCTTCACCTGTGGGATAACCTTATCCAGCACACCTTTTAACTACGCTTAAAAGCTGCGGAAGGTTTGAACTTCGAACACATTTTAATAAGGTATTCGCCAGTCAATGTGCGTCTTTCCAAGTGGTTCTAAATAGCTCTGGATTCAGGCGTTTTTACTCCTAAGTATTGGCACCTTTCTTGAACCTATGGTCGTTGAGTATGAATTTGAGTTTGATTTTTTTCCCCCCCGTAGGTCCACAATCATAGAGACATCGGTAACGGGCGACCAAGTGCTGATCAGTGCCAGCGACCAGGACCTTTCAATAAATATTTCCTTGTTAGCCTAAACTCTCGGCATAAAAAGCATCCAAACACATCATGCTTCCATCGGAACCTCCGACATGCAGAAAAATTCAGTCCTTTTCGCTCACGGTTTCTCGAACACATCATATGTAGGTGGTATTTTTCAAGGCGCGTGGTTATGGCCTTATCTTTCTCGATCTCCTTGGCGTTTGAAATATGGATGTCGTCGACGGGACCCATGGTGAATCTAATTTCCTGATCGCTTCATTATTCTCACCTTCTTCAGTCAGTTATTTGCCGCTCAGCGAAACAACAAAATCTGTTTCAGACCAGGCGTGAACTCGATTTACTTTGAAGATTTTGATCAGCAGAGCAAGAAAGACAAAGTCGGTTATAACTTCTCCTTTCATAAATTAAAATAAAAATAGGGTTTTTTCAGCTCAACTCGTTCTTTAGCTTTTGGTTCGCAAACAACAGAAGCTTTGGAATTCCAATCTCGCATTACCTGGAGCCACCCAAACATGGATGAAGCCGACAAGAGGACTCCAGTTGTGACACTCGCACTTGAAGAGGTGTGTAATCCTTGAATAGTTCCCCTTGTCGTTTTGAACAAGTGTGGCGGAGATTAATATCCTTAGAGCGACTCTACCGAATCTTTGTTACATTTCTTCAAGGTCGCAGCTTTGGGACCAGATGAAACCGACTAACCAAGTACTCCATTACCGCCATTATAATATCCAGAAGGCGATTGCTTGTCAGTTGATGCTTCTCAAAATTTCACCCATGATCACGATTACGAAATCCTGCTACTGCTAGGTCGTGGGTTTACAAGTAGGTTATTTTGAAGCTTGAGCTGCGCGTCTGGGCTCTGAAATATTCGGTGGCGTTTTCGCCCAGGGATATTATCCATCGCAACGCAACTGAAAGCTTTTTAGACAGATTATTAGACAGCGAAATCTTCAAACTTGCCAGTTAAACATGATAGGGCCCTTCACAGGGTTCTCATGTCCCGCCCGTGAGCCTTTGTGCGTGGCTCATGCCAACATTTACGCTGAAGTTAGTGAAGACTGGTAGGTAACAATCTTGATCCCCAGCATGTCACTTGTCACTTCATGCTTCATGCTTCATATTTTTATCATCCCCCTGCCTTCATAATATACGTTGCTTTTGCGTGCGAGGGCGAGAAGTAAATGAGTAACTCAACTCGAAGATTATGATCACAATGATCACTGGTAATTGGCAAGGACAAATGATATAACGTACGGGAGATGTCATGTGTGATATCACGCGGCTTCATTAGCGGTTTTTTGAGTCTGATTCTCTAGCTTTATGCTACATAGGTAGGTAGCCTGCTCCCGCGACTTGACCGCCGGTGGGGACTGTGCTGGACTGGGGGAACGCTCCCCCAGCACATGACTATTGCCATCTACATCAACCGGGGGCGACATGAAAGGCTTAGGTTCCGAAATGCTGAAGGCTACAATTGCAAGGTTCCCTTCCTCGCAAGTCCTGAGTTAAGGTTGAAGCTGAAGCCCGATATCCCGTGCGTGACATTGCATGAAACCCCTGGTTATACAGCCAAGGAAATAATTTTGGGTCCGGGCATCGTATAGCTGGTATGTGTTTCACATCAGAAATTTTGTTTTATTGGAGGTTAACTTTTCATATTTTTCCTAGCCGCACACTCTCCCCAAAGCTTGTGCTTAAATGATTACGATCGTATACATAACCGGGTCCCTACACTGTTACGATTCTTTCCACCTGCCTGGCAAATGGACGACAATCGATAGTACCTCTTGGCAGTCACACAATACGCAAATTGAACCACTCGCAATAATGCCACCTCCTGCCAAAGGTACTGGCATAGCTATCCCTTTAATAATAGCTCGCGGTGCGCCAGCTAACATGTATCTTCTAGACAGGTTCTAAATCCGTCCTAAATCCATGCCGGATGCCACGCGATGTGTGTTTCAAGTTACGAGTTCAAATATCCGTCTTTGTCAGGGCGCCACCAGACTCCAGTGGGGTTTCCCTCATATTTTCAGTATAAGAAAAGCGTGAAGTTAATCTTCAATAGGCCTATAGTCATGAAGGCATCGATAATGCACAGCTCCATGGCCATAGGCTGACTGTTGATCTCACACGGCCCCACGTTAAAGATGTACTTGTTTCTTCTTCAGCACAAATTCTCATCATAAAAGGCACTTGGTGAACTGGCCATGCTTACATTAAAATCCCCGCCATGGATCCCTCACTCTACAGGTCCTTGATAACACGTCGCGGTTTCCGATACAGTTACTACTTCTCAGCGCCTTCAAAGGGCAAGCCAGTCCTTGTCTTTGCTCACAGCTTCCTTAACACGTCGCATGCTTGGCGATACCAGGTGGCCTTCTTCAAATCGCGTGGCTATGGTCTTGTCGTCCCCGATCTCCTTGGTGTTGGCAAAACGGATAAGCCTACCGACCCATTTCAATATAAGATGCGCCTAGTGGTCCAAGACATCATCGACATCCTGGATTTCGAAAAAATTGTTAAAGCAGTCATGGTCGGTCATGCCTGGTATGCACCCTCACTCAAGCGTTCTACCACTCGCTCATCCTTACAATCAGGGGTTGCAATATAGTCGGCCGCATGGCAAACTATTATCCTGATCGCTTCATTGGCTTCGCCTTTCTCGGCGTTGGTTACTTCCCACCCAGCAAAATGACAGAATTTGTCGCCGAGTATGTAAGCACCTACTACAGGCTCAATTTCATCTGCGCCGGTGGCTTGGGTCATAACGATCTTGCAGGAAGATAGTGATCTAGACGACGAAGACGACGGTGTTCACTCTGATTGCGTAGGATGCTGGTCGTTCTTTACCGACAATGAAGCGCCCAAACTTATCGAAAAGAAAGTTGGTTATCATTATTTCTGTCTTTAACGATAAGAATCTCACGGGCGGTTTTTAGTTCGATTCATTCTTCAGTTTAGTGTTCGCGGATGATTTGAAGCTTTGGACTATGAATCTTGCATTACCTGGAGCCACTCAGGCGTGGATTGAAGCTGACAAGAAGGCCCAAACTATCAGATTTGTCCCCAAAGAGGTACGTGCACTTTCACGGCCTGCCTCGTCTGCTTTGGTTTTTTTTTGAACTGTTGCAAAACGTCAGGAAATGAATATTCAGAAAGAACTTCTCAACGGCAATTCTGAAGCACTGCTATGTTTCTTCAAGGCTGCAGCCTTGGGTGTAGACGACCAAGATGCGCAAAGTATACATCTGCCATTACTAACCGCGTGCATCTCAACTCATCGTCATCACAGGTATTGAGGCAGAGAATCTTCAAGTTCGACAACCGGTATTTTTCGGTTATGGGAAAAATGATCAACTCAGCCCCGCTGCAGCTGGGAGAATATCGTCTGCACAACATTGCCCCGTTTTAACTGTAAAGGAGTTCGATACGGGGCACTGGCTTATGTGGGAAGCGAAGGATCAAGTCAACAGAACCTTGTTAGAGTGGCTCCAGGGGTTGTGAAATTCGAATGCCGATCAAGCCTAACATGAAGTTCTAGCCTGCTGACCCGTTTACTCTATACCATGTCTCACTTCCCTGGGCTTTTTATCGGAATGGGTTCGGAATAATGCCGCGAGCGGTTGTGGAAGTCAGGCCCTTGTCATGTGGGCAATGGGCGTGGGCCGGATATCTAAATTGTATCTGGTCATGGAAACAAAAATATACCACAAGATGAATTATTTATACACACAAAGATGCATCGAAAATACATCGAAATTGATATTCATTGAGATTGTACAGATTCGAGAACGACTGAAAAATCTGCGTCCAAGCGCAACTAGTTTTTTCACTCAAATATTGAACGTTGCAGATGCTATAACTTATAAGTATACTTCTCATAAATAATATTCATTCAGGTTGTGTATATGATATCACGCATCTAGACTGAATTATAAACCACCTATAGCTCGTCATGCCCCGGCTTCGTTAGCGGTTCCTGGGTCTGGTCCTGGTCGGGTTTTTCTGGTACAACCTGCTCCTCCACCGGTGGCGGCTGGGGGACCTCCGCCTCCGCCTCCGCTTCAGCTGGCGCCGTAGGCTCGGGCTCCGCCACGATGTTCACCTTCGGCTTCCTCGACTTTGGCACCTTGCGCTTGTACAGCCTCATCAGACTAGTCTCGAGCACCTTGGCGCGTGCCTTCATCTCAGTAGTCTCGATGACGGGGTTTTCGTTCGGTTTCACCGACTTCTGTTTCTCAACCCACTCATTCAACCACGATTCGTGGTCCTTCAGCGTCTTCTCGAGCCCATCAAGCTCTTCCTTTGTCCATTTAGACGGAAGGTCGGCCTCAAATTCAGCAGTGAGATTTTGCCGTGCCTCAGTGAGGAAAAGGCGGGTACTCCAGTTCCACATCTGGCTATTGTTCAAAGCTTGAGGGAAAGCTTCGATCTCCTGGTAGCGGTGGATGATGGGCTTCTCCATCGCCCTGAAGTACATAGTCAGAAGCCGTATGGACGCAGAAAGTAGTGCGACTTACTCGAGGGAAATGCGCTTGTCAAGGAACTGAGAGGTCTCAGCGATATCGCCGCGATCGTGAAGCCATGTAAACGAATCCTCAAGCTTCTCAGCGATGGCAGCACGTTCAGACTCTTTCGAGCACTTCTTGAAGGGCGCGTCGTTGTTCTCGTCATCGAGGAGGTCACGCATGCGGTAAAGGTAGCTCTCGAGGGTATTGCGGGCTTCATCCTTGCGGTTCTTGGCAGCTTCTTCGAGGTCGATGGCGCGGAGTCTAGAACGGGCCTGTTTCTTCTCGTCGACAGTCATGGGCGCAATAGTTGGGAAGGTGGTCACGACCTTAAGCTTGATAGTATCCTCTTTGGATACTACCTTCTTTTTCTCGGCCGCGGCATCACTCGCGGATGGTGAGGGAACCACGGAAGATGAAGATGAGGTGGAGGACTCCGAAGAAGAGGCATCCTCGGTTTCTCGAGGAGGTGTATTTTCAGAGGATGAAGTAGCCTCTTCTGAAGCTGAACTGCCTCCACCAAATAATCCCTTCAACTTGCCTGGAGAAGGGTTAGTAGTAGCAGGTGGTTTTGTCCGTAGTCTACGTACCAGTAAGGCTGTCGTCTTTGATTTCACCATAGGCCACAGCTTCTGAGACAGACACGAAGCCGGATTCGGACAGCATGAGGGTGGCCTTTACAACAGGGTCCACGGCGCCACGCTCCGTCAAGTTCCCAAGAGCTTCGGCAACACCAGTAATCTCGGATTCAGCAATGCGCTGAGGGTATCCACTGAACGATTCGTCAGCTTATGTTCAAATGAACGTAGAAAACGATAAATACGGTGCGATTAGATGCTTGTAATCGAAGAAAAGAGTGAAGTCTTCCTTGCGTTTAAAAGTCAGGGTTTTCTTCGTGCCAGTTTTGCTACCTGAGGGGAAGATAAGGGTAGTGATACTCCTGGGCCTGCTTAGAGGGGTGCTAGCGGCAGCGAAGTAGGAGACCTCGACATCATGGAGGCCAATATCAGAAACCTTGATATTTTTGGTCTTGAACTGACGGCTGAGGCTGGCACCGTAGAGAGCGGCACCAAGAACGGGGGATTCATCAGCGTTAACATTGAGAGCGATCTTCTCCCTAAAGAATATAAATGAGCCATGTAAGCCAAAGAAGCGTGAAGTTCCTTACGCTCCCACCGCTGCCTTGACAGCATTCTGGACCATGGGTGTACGGGTGGTACCACCGACGAGAAGGACCGAGGTAATATTGTCCAACGTCAGACCTGCAGCGTTCAATGCGTCGTAGATAGGTTGAGCGAATTTGCCTTTAAGGTCACTGCAAGCGCTTTCAAATGCGGTACGGGTGACCTTGGAGCGGAAGTCGATGTCCCAAGCCAAGCTTTCGACCTGTGGAGATATGAGGACGCAAATTTAAATAACCTGTTGCGACGTACGGAGGACGTGGCTTCAGTGTTGGCACTGAGAATCGCCTTGACACGACCAGCCTCCTTCCAAAGCTTTGCCATTCCCTTCTTATCCTCCCGGATGTCCTTCTTGTGTTTCGCATTGAACATGTCAACGAGGATCTGACGCATGCGGTTGTCGAGTTCCAGCCCACCGGTTTTACGGTCATATCCAACACCTGCAACAGATATGTGCGTTCCGGCGGAGGCACTTTTCGCGTCCATGGGAGTAAACGAGACTAATGTGGCCACGATAGAAGACGCGCCTGCGTCATAGATAATGTGGTATTCCGGGGTCGTGAATGTACGTGTCATGGCGTAATTGACTGCGACAGCAGTTCCATCGTTGATGAGTGCCAGCGTGCGGAGCCCAGATATCTCAATCGCGTCGACAACGGCGTCCCGCTCATACTGGGAGAAGAACGGTGGCACCGTGACGACGACATCGCGTACCTTTTCTCCTGCAGCCTCCTCAGCCAGCTGCTTTACATAGGAGAATTGCATGGCAATGAGCTCCTCGACGCTCCATTCTCTTCCATCACTCTGCTTGAGGCCCACGGTCGTCCGCGAAGTTTCCACCAACTGACTTTGAGAAAACTTGGCATAGTTGACAACAGTCTCTGAGTTGTATGGCGCGCCTTCGACATACTTCAGGGATGTGAAGACATCTGAGGGGAATCGGCTTGCCTACAATGGAAAGTTAGCCTTATTTCTGCACAAGCAAGAGCGTAGCGCACCATGGCAGCAGCGTCACCGCCGAACAAACGTTCACCGTGTTTCCAGCCCACAGATGCCTGAATTTTACGCTTAGAGTCCTTGTTGAGAAGAACATCGAAAGGAAGGCCCGGCTTCATCAGTGAGGCCTTGATCCAGTCGGTCCCATAGTCAATCGCTAGCACCGAAGCCAGCGTTGACTGGGGAACTAGGGCCAGCAAGGACACTAGTGTCCAGCAGTAGGAGACTCGCATTAGAATTGGAGGTGCAGACGATTAAGGAGGTCCTGGGTAGTTTAAAGACGCATCTATGTGGTGATTCACTTCGTCGTAATTTGTGGCTTCCACGGTGTCGTGGCAGACACGTTGAAATTTCGGGCACGTGATGATGCCGCGGCGCGTCTTGGCTCAGCTGTGAGGCTCGAAGTTGTCGGGTTAAACGCAAAATTTACTAGTATTCGACATAAGCTTTGTACCACGAATTTTGTCTTTTTAAATAAATTCAAATTTTGATAGAATTGAACAGGACAATGTTCTCCTTAATGCATAATGTCTTCCTGCGAGGCAACATCACTTCGACATGGCTGCCAGTCAGTGGCACTATCACGGATTAATTTCGCATAGGTTGTCAGTAAGGGTCTGAAAGCCAAAATACTTCCCTTAATCACTGTAGGGCTAAACCTGAAATTGTTGTTCCCTAAGCCACGATTCGTGCTTAAGCAGATAAACACAAAAGTCGTCTGTGGGGTGGGGTCGGGCAGCTTTGTTTGACAACAGAAGCAGCCAATAAAAGGCGAGTAGCTCATGATTGAGTGATGCGTTCCGCGGTGTTACTCTGGTCTGAAAAAAGTTCACGGAGATTGAGCGGCGGGACAAACCCTTGGAGGTACCGGACGCCAGTCTCTGAAATCTTCAGAGTGTCCAGTATCGGTTTTCGATAAATATAAATCTATTATGTGACCATTCATGAATGCACCACGATAATGGGTGGCCTCGAGGCTAGAGTAGTCCAACTGGGGGAGTCAGGTCGCCTGAGCTTATGGGTATAGACATTTCCATGTCGGTTGACATGGCAAATGCTTCGTAAAAATATACGACGCCGAATAGAAGAAACAATATTGACCCGCCATAAGTGACTGTTGGAATTTTCAGCCTGGGGCTACCGAATAAGAAATAAACCGTAACGCGCCATGTTTTACAGAGATTTTCGTAGACACATATCTGCCCCCAATAACCGCTAGTGCTGTACAACACGAGTGGCCAATAACAGTTCCGAGGGCAACAATGTAGACATTCTAGATGTATAGTAAAGCTTGAGTCAAATAGCATGATTGTGTGTTGCTCACATGTGCTGCGCCCAGCGCGATCGTCGCGATCTGTGAGCGGTCACCCCATTCGCCGAGGAAAGTCAAGATGAAGGCCTGTACGAATACGGGTCCAAGGAATAAGCTGCAGAAATTGCGCAGCCCTTCTCCAAATGTAGGGGGCGATTTCGATTTAGGCAGCACAGGACGCGCGTGGCCTTCCTCCATATCCTCCATTGGTATCTCCCCGGCCACTTCGTGCTCAGCTTCATCCTCCTCGATTTCTTCTTGCGCCTCTTTCATCTCCTCCTGTATCTTCTCGTTCCCAGCCTTCATCTGCCGTGCTTCGACGAGCATTTTCGACCCAAAGACCAGAAATAACACTGCAGCAGCGATTTGGGTCCATTTCTTTGGTATTAGTGTAGGAAGTATGTGACCCATAGCTGCGGACAAGATTGACATGACAATGAGAGAGCCTAGCGCGCCAGCGAAGACTACGAGTCGTGGATGGCGCATAGCTAGGATGGCTGCTATTAGGAAGGTTTTGTCACCGATTTCGGAGACTATAATCATCGCGAAAGACTGTAAGAGGGCTTGCAGATTTGTTTCGGGATTCGCATCGTGGATTGTTGACATGTGTCGTCTAGAAAGAGTCTAGATAGAAGATCGAATAAGACTTCAGCTGTGTGAAAGAGAATTATACCTACAACGAATGGATTAGGGTAAATGGTACTATGGAGCTTGAAGGAAGGACAGGAAAACAGAGGAAAGCGACCCAGGGTTGGTCGCGCACAGGTGTTGGCGCAGTTCAAGTTGTAACTTAGCTTGTAAACCCGGGTGATGTAGATTATCCACGTGAGATCATGCTATTTTCGAACGACTCTAATTTTAAATAAAGACCGACGACCCCGATGTTAAGGAAATAAGATAGAAGATGTCGATGTGCCTGGTCTACAAGCAAACGTTTATTGGAATCTTATCTATATGAAGGAAATGTTCTCAGTTGAATTTATGCACGAGCTGGGGCATGCGCGTGGACACTGAACATTGATATTGTCCCGGTAGTTTACGTTGAGCAAAGGGCATGAAACAAAGTAGAGTTACTCCATTACTTTGAGGATACATAGATCAGAAAACATTGGCTTCACAAAAAACCAAGGAAGCATCATCGCACCATATTCCATACACGAGCAGAACCTTCCATGGGATGCCCCCGTGAGTGTTCTATATTCTTTAAATTGCGGATGCGTCCCGTTGTCGGGTATCATCCCAGGAAAATAGTCTTTTCTGATACCCATGAAGGTTTGAAGGATGGAAAATCGGTTCACTGTCACATTCGGTGGTTCACGAGTATCCCTCACAAGCACATTCAGGTACAACACCATCAAAGCGCTTCAGCGGCTGAAATATACAAGACTATCAAAGATGAGAATATAGGAGATCAGCCCACCGGTGCAGAAAGAAAACTTGGGAGACGCACCATTATTTCCTCGGATGAATGCATCTCCATATCGATTTGTTACAATCCCATTCACATGCTCCTCCGTTTGTTCCAGCGCAATGTTCATGTATCCATCAAGACATGATAAAACACCTGTCAAACATAGTCAAGTGAGTGTACATGGCATAGCTGTAACAGCACTGACCTCGGTAATCAACACCTGAAGTTAATCTCACGATTACACGTTTCCCGACGACCCCTTTCAAGAAGTCGGTGGGAGAACCTGTGTGCGTTTGAGGGGGTGGAGGTTGAGGAGAATCGTCAATGGGGGGCGGTGGCGTAGAATCAGCCATCTCTGAGCTTTCTGGATTTGAGGGTTGGCGTCAACTTGAAAGATTGATCCACATATGGCTGTCGCCGGAGACAACTAAACGCAAACAACGGTCTCGCGCGCGATCAACCGTGATCAAGAACCTTGTATGGACCTCCTTCCAAGCTTCATCTTTTGCAAAATTCCACCCTGCATACTTGCGCGCGCAGCTAAGCGTGGGGTTTGGTCATTATTCCTATACAGGGGACCCCCGAAACTCCGTGGCTCATTCATATAACTTCTACTTCCGTAAAACGTGCAAAAGCTCATGAGCATCGATATAGTAAATGTTATGCAGAACACATCCATTGATATCAAAGGCAAAAAAAGGTTCTAGAGAAGGGCGACAGCGCGACGACGGCCAAGGCAGGGACGAATATCCTCAGTAAGTGTGTGATTTGAAAAGACTCGCTTCCACTAATAACATTTATTCTAAAAGTGAAAGCTAATCTTAGGCCTCGGAACGCGATTTCAGGAAAAGTAAATTTTCATTTTTCAGCATACTACCAGTGTTAACCCGTTGGGCTTTCATCATGCCGCAGGTCACTTTCTTGGTCGAAGTATCCGGTTCACATGTATGCCACACAGTAGGCCGCTCATTTTCGCACGCGAACGACAGGACAAAATCCCGCAGAATAAATTCGACTGTTCTCGGCGAGATATTGAGCTTGTTTGCGCTCCCAGACATCAATTTGCGCGCTATCTGACTATATTACTTCGTCTAATAACGTCCAGGGCTCGGGAGGACACCATGCTGCCTTTGTCGACTCCGCTTAAAGGAGTGGGTGTTCCCGATTCAAGAAATGGCCGTATTGAAAAAGGCTGGTGACTTCGCCTTAATCCCAAACAAGAACATAAATCCTTCAGTTCGGGCGCAGAAACAGATAGAAGCGTTGCCATTGTATCGCATGCGTATATGGATTCTCAAGTCCTCAATTTAACTTAGCTAAATAAAATAAAGATTAGTAGATTAGATCTAACTATCATTTGTTTGCCAAGGTTTGATAACCATAATCCCTTACAGATTTCCTGTCAGTCGGCGTCTCTCTGACATTGGACAATGCTTCCCGTTGAGTTACTGTCACACATCCTTCATGAAGCAACGCACGTCTAAGAAGCCTTCGATACTTCCAAACACCATCGTCAACAAGTGCCCACAGGTGACACCCAATACTCTATGGAAGGCATTTTTATGCACAAACCCTCCATGTACTTATCCTCTATGGGTTCTACATCCACATGGACCACATCGAGATGATGCTTCAATATTTCTCAAAGCTCGAAGCATGCCATATTGCAGATGTCTATGAATTTATTCCAACAAATGATGGAAATTATGATGGAGATGAGCTTGTTGTGTATGACCAGGAAGAGCCCATCTCTCGTTATATCTGCTGGCCTGACGGGCATGCTATTGGCAGAATGACTGATAGGAGTGGTGGTTTGATGCACAATCGATACTCGAATTCACAGACACACATGTCCATTACAGGTCATGGCCATCCTTTGAGGGCCCTGGCCCTCCCTACCTCCTCCCAAATCTCCACACCTTGTCAATGTGTGAGTTCAATGTCCACATCTCCCAGTTTCAGTTCCCAGCGCTCTGCACCTTGCTTGGGTATGGTACTAATACCTATGATGATTCCCGTCCAGAGCCTTGGGTCTATAGAATGGCATCCACTACCTTTCCGCAAGGTACACAGCTGTCTCACTCCGGCAGGCTGACCTCCATCACTGGACTGATCTCATGCTTCCCAAATCTCACAGAACTGATGCTACACACTCAGTTGATACTATGTTTTTCACCATCTGTTATATCTACACCTCACACAGCACTAACTAAGGTCACACTCTTGAATCAGAGGCCCAGATGCTCTGTGTCACAGGGCACACTTGTGTATGTTGATATTCCAGCACTTTTTTTGGTTGCAGAGACCCCTATTTTTGCACTTTACAGCTCTAGTCCAACCCATGGAGAGACTGAAGCTGCAACCAGACTGGACCCAAGCCGACCAGCCAAGACTGAAACCTGACGACATCAACACAAACTGAGAAACCAGTGCGAGACTGGCAAACTGAGGCAAGACCGGATGAAGCGGCATCTGCAGGAAGCTGCCAAGGCAGCACACCAGAAAGCCGACCACACCACGACAAAGGCCACTAAAGGCACCCACCTGTTATGGAATTGCCCCTAGGACAGCCTATTATTTTCTTTTTTCACTTTATACAGTACTCAGTACTGTAGTATTCCTTCTACACTATTTTACTTTACTTTATATTACTATACTTTACCTTTACTTTCTGTTACTATTACATTTACTTTACTTTTACTGTACATTTACTTTATCTGGGACAGATAAGATCAGGGGATAAGATATCCCTCTTATCTACATTAGAT
>JABCKI010000243.1:0-22524 GCA_018282025.1 Sphagnurus paluster
AGTAAATGTAATAGTAATAGAAAGTAAAGGTAAAGTATAGTAATATAAAGTAAGGTAAAATAGTATAGAAGGCGTACTACAGTACTGAGTACTGTATAAAGTAAAAAGAAAATAATAGGCTGTCCTAGGGGCGATTCCATAACAATGATTGCACTACTGCAGAGATCAGAAATCGCAACAATGAAGTTCAGCAATATCTGGATGCACAATATATCTCTCCATGTGAGGGCATTTGGTGCCTCTTTGAATACAACATGCATCAAGAAAAACCTGCTGTGTTCAGACTTCAAATCCATCTTGAAAACCAACAGAATGTCGTTTGGAATCCAAATGATGTGGTTCCAATGCAAGAAGTTGTCAACAGAGCTGCTCAAAAAGATACTACTTTAACTGCATTTTTCGAAGCTAACATTCTGGGGTGGGATGGGTATATTGATGGACAGTTGGGAGATTAATGGAGGGATTGATGGGGTGATGTATGAATGAATTGGGAGGCATGGATAGATGGGTTAATAGATGGGGTGGATTAGTAGAGGGGTAGGGTGTGAGGATAGATAGTGGGTAGACTGGCAGAGAGCTAGGATTGGTGGATTGGGTTGGAATAGACAGAGGGTGGACTGGGAGAGGGGTAGGATAGGTAGATTAGGTTAGGATGGATTGAGATGGGAAATGAGTAAATTGGTAGACTAGGATGTTGGATAAGGGTAGGATGGGATAGGATAGGTTGGCAGTGGTATGAGATAGGATAGCTTAGGATAGATAGATTAGAGGATGAGATAAGAGGTGTGGTGCTGGAATAGATGGGGATGGATGGGGTGAAGTCTGGGATGACTAAGGTAGAATATTGGGGTGGAGTGTGAGTGGCAAAAGAGTGGATTAGAGAGGTAGGTAGATGAGGTGAGGAATTCAGGGCTGAGGACAGAGGACTGGAGGGTGGTCATGGAGTTGAATAGTGAATGTGTTTAGATTGACTGTAGAATATTGAGTATTTTATAAGTTTTTTTTCACCATTTTTTCTGAATCTGAGGTAGGTTAGATTAGTTTAGGGTGAGGGAAGGACATTAGAGAGTGATGTGGGGGATAGAGTGAGGGGTTGTTGGACAGAGTATATAGCTGCTATTACTGTCAAAATTTGACATGTGCATGTGACAGGCAAGGGGGGGTTTGGCCAGGATTCCCCCCCAAGTACTATAACTCTTATTCTAAAATATTACAAAAACTGACATTGAAAGAACTTAGAGGGGAAGATATAGAGTAACATGCAAGAAGGGATGAGACATCTGTATAATAAAATACAACCAACAACTGTAACCCCCCCCCCGTGACAACAGCACGGGTCCTTAAGCTTTTAGCAGATGAAATGAGTTCGCGGCGATGTCGCATGTTCAGCTTGCACGACGCATGGTGATTGCCGAATTACATAACGAAGCTCTGCTTGAACAGAAAATGAATCGATTCAGAGCTGATTAAGGTCGCTGCAAAAGTTTTGCAGCTGTGGGAATAATCTGGATTTTGCAGTGGTCGATTATAATCGACCGTTGCTCCAACTTTGAATTCCCCTATTGATAAGGTAGCTAAACATCGCCAACTGTAATAACATATGATGGGATTTTTGCATTTTTCGTGATGAAGTTAATAATTCGACATGGGAGATTAATAATATTGTTGACAATAGAGCAGCAGTATACCTCACTCACGTTCCGCTGTAAGTATTCACTCGATTCCAAGGTCAACACGAAGCCCGTTATGGATCTCCTCCCCCCATCTTCACCCTCGCGCGCTATACTCAATTAAAGGGTTGTATGACTCCCGTCCACTCCTACTATACTTCACTCATATGAGACACTACAGGCCGACTAGCTCAGCTGGTTAGAGCGTCGTGCTAATAACGCGAAGGTCTTGGGTTCGATCCCCACGTTGGCCATCTAGTCTGTCTTTTTTGCTCATCACTATTTTTGAATGGCAGGAACCATAGGGACGACTAAGTTCTGGTATCTCAGCACTGCACTTCGCATGAATAGTGTCAACACAAAAATCAAACAGAGAAAAAGTAAAGTATGGGGCATACATCCAGCCCATGATCATAAAACATTACTCTACTCCCAGTGCACGGGATAATGTAGCGAAAGTACCTCTATCTAAATTACGAGACGGATAAAAAGGAATTAAATATCAACACCCAGCACCCCGCTCCAAGCTCAGAGGACATTCCACGTCCACACGATGCCGCCCATGACCGCAAGGACAGGCAGCGCCGCCTTCGCGAGCACCACATTGCGGCGGTACGTGTCCGCAGGCGCCCACCACCTGATCTCGGACCACAGCAGCGGGCCGAACACGATGCACGCTGTCCAGAACTGCAATATGCCATATCAGTTTGTTATTCACCAAGCAAGGCAAAGCAAAAGGGAATGTAATTCGAGGGGAGTGAGGGGGGAAGGAAGGAGGGAAGGGAGAAGGGACGTACGACACGCAGCGCCTTGACAAGCAAGAACGGGTACTCGTCGACGCTCGCGACGCGATACACGGGCTTCGCGTCCGGGTCGTGCGGCGGGCGCACGGGCATGGGGTGTGTGAACATCACCCAGATCGAGTAGAACGCGACGGCGAAGAAGTGGCTTGCGAGGAGGCTTGGGGACGGTGCAATTCTGTGATTGTGCCAAATGTCAGTTAGTTTAGGTTGGATAGGTAGATAAATTGTTGGAAGCCTACCCGGAGAGAAGCGAGACAGGCCCGTTGACGCATTCGCCACCGCGCTCGAAGTACTTGAAACACCCTGTGCGAAGCACAGCAAGGCATTCGTCTGCAACAACGCAGAAGTTGATTGAGTCCTAGAAGGTCATATAGAGTGTATGCACATACCATCGGCACCGAAAAGGTCATACAGCGCGACGCTGAGAATATTAATCGTCGAAGACAATGGCTTGCGGCTCCAATGCCACTGCGTCAGCAGTCGCTTCACCTCCTGCTCGTCGGCGAGGTTCGACACGCCGCCCAGGAGGTCGCGGAGCATCACGACGTCGTTGAGCGCGACGGTCATGCCGCCGCCTGTCAGTGGATGCCGCATGTTCCACGAGTCGCCGAGCAGGATGACGCCTGGCTTTGCACCCTGCTCGACAGCAGGAAGGAAGGAGTTGGGCATGCGTCGGATGCGCTCTTTGTCGAGGGCTGCCTGTATTGGGAGATGAAGTGCTGAGGGTAGCTGTGGCACGATGTTTGTGAGGATATGGGCCTGGAAACGATTACGGTCAATGTGAGGTGTCAGCGAGGAGGTCGTTGTATGCGTACTTTGAGGTCAGAAGGTAGAGGTGTCTTGACGTCGACAAGCATGCGGGTATCGTTTTCAGAAATCTGGTATAGTAGCACAGGTCCAAAGCCCTTGACAAGCGCGACCGTACCGTGGTTCGGTATAGGCAAGCGCGCATTCTCGAGCACAGCCCCGACGAAATGGCTCTTCGTCGTCGACTTGGCCGCAGCGTCGCCCATCACCGCACCACGGAAGTTCGAGAAGCAGCCGTCCGCGATAACGACGAGGTCCGCGTAAAAACTATCCTTCTCCGGCGCATCCTTCCGCGTCGCACGGACACCCACCACGCGCCGTGTGCCCTCCTCCTCGATCAGGTCTGTCACCGTCGCCTCGACAACCTCGACACCCTTCGCCCGCTGCGCCGCCGCCCGCAGTGTCATGATAAACCGCCCATGGTGGAAGCTCCGACCTTCGTTTGTGCCGGGGTATGGTATATGCACCGACTTGCCGTCCTCGATGACGCAGTACCCTCGGACTGGTATAGAATCAATTCCCTCCAGACAAGACTCGAGTCCCAGTGTATTTAGCGCGCGCACGCCGCCGGGCTGCAGGAGCTCGCCGACGATGCGGTCGGGCTCTGCTAGTGATCGTTCCAGGAGGCATACTCGTAGAGGTTTGGCGCGTGGTAGTGTAGAGAGAGCATGGGCAAGCGAGGAGCCGGCGATGCCTGCTCCGACGATGAGGACGTCGTATTTGGAGGACGATGATTCAGGCATTTTGGTGGAGAGAAAGAGAGATAGAAAGAGCTGAATTTCAGGTGGAACGACATTTCGATCGGTAGTTTCCGACGCTCTCGATCTGGGTCTCGATCATTCGACCTTCACTTCGAGTCGTTGTGAGGTTTTGAAGGCTCGAGAGACTGCGAGTATTCTAAATATCAATGGAATTCGTAGACAGTGCTACGATTTTTCTTGTAATCAGGAAATAACTGGTGTGGGTCAAATTTCCCAGATACTCAGGGTCTACTAATCAGGAATCAAGCAAATATGATCAAAATAAAAAGTTAGTCCTGCTGGACAAGCTCTCGAAGAGCGATGAGTTCCAAAGATTGCTTTGCAGCATTGATCTGATGAAACAGCACGGAATCCCCTAGTAAAAGGCGAGGGGATTGTCTGCTTGATGTTTCACCTGCTGCTGATTGAGGTTACGACAACAACGGGGACAAAATCAAAGTTTTGCTTTTTGTTCAACCCACGGAGGAACACGTGACCACATATTGAGCATGCCAGCCTCATGGCAGTGGTGCTGCTGCTCAGTCTCAGACACTGTCAACTTCTAGCACCTTGACCGCGGCCACATTAACAGGCCATTTCAGATCTTCAACTCTTCAAAAAAGAATCCTCACTATGAGCGCGCGAGCATTTTCAATCTCTCACGAGGACCGGGCAAAACTCATCCAAGGTGCCTTTGAGGGTCAGTCCTTGAAATCACACTCTCGCATTCACAGATCTAAGCTGCTATTCTCTTAAAATTGTAGCAAAAAAGGGTACATACAGTCCCTACTCCAAGTTCCCTGTTGGAGCTGCCCTGTTGGCTGCAGATGGCACGTTGATCAAGGGTGCCAACGTCGAGAATGCATCCTATGGTACGTACTCTTTCATCCTGCATAAGATTAATTTAATCTCGAGTTACTTGGCGATCTTCACCGATTTCAGGTGGGACGATCTGCGCCGAACGCACTGCGATCGTCAAGGCTGTCGTCAGTGCTTTCTGACCCTCGTCACGAGAACCGCGTCGTTAAGCACCAACCCCACAGAGCGACGGGATCCGCTCCTTCGTCGGTCTCGCGGTGGTGACGTGAGTACTCCTCCTTGCCCACGTCGTGTCGATCCTACCATCCATCTCTCATCGCATATCCCACACTCCTAGTAACGTGCCCGCCGCGATCTCGCCGTGCGGGCTCTGCCGCCAGGTCATCCGCGAATTCTGCCACCTTAACATGCCAGTGCTACTGGTGCCCGCAGACTACCCGCAGACATTGAAAGAGGGCGAAGAGCCCAAGCCGGGGTACACCGAGGGTGGGGTCAAGGAGACGACGCTTGGGGAGCTTCTGCCCGACAGCTTTGGTCCTGAGGACCTGGAGCTGCCAAGACAGGGCGATGGTGGGGGTGTTTAGTGCGTGTGTTTTCCTGTGAAGAAGGGTTGAAGTACTTGAGAACTTTTTTTTTACGACGTACATCGTCATGGATAGCGTTACAGGACATGCTGTGCTCTCTCTGTAGGATACCTTTCTCACATCCTGATCTCTATATCTTCTACTGCGATCAGGTTCCGAGTGTCTCCTCCCAGGGGCGAGGACCCCTGCGTGCGCTGTCCTCAAGTGTCCTCACTACGGAAATTGCTAGTATCCACTCTGTCTGGAGATTCGATCATCCGTAAGAGGCTAATCTTAAAGCTTTGTTAGCTTATCTCTCCCCCAAGTCAGGTGGTGCACTTCTATAACTCCTTAATTATGAGTATTTCATCATAGCTTTGATCCGAATTCTTCGCTTGGACATCGCTCAGACTCTTAGTCTCGTGCATCAGTGATCGCGCTCGCCAACATCATCGCAGCATCGCAGCGTTTCGTGCAAGCGCCACCATCGTTTCGGATTTCTGGCCCACTCTTTGGCCGCTGATGGGGCTGCTCCTCCACCTCTGCGGTTCTGACCCATCTCACGGTGCCCCCGCCCCTTGAAGGGTATCATAGGGTGGGTGTTGCAACTTGGCTCGCGAGTCGCAAGGGCCTTGATCCGGCGGTCTCTGCGACTGTTATCACATTCCCCGACATCCCCACAATTGATAATTCCATTCCATCATTATCTTAAAGGTACCGCCATCTTGCTTCGATAGACAGAGAGCTCGCTTTCGCTGTTTTTTGTGGCGGCAGAGAACAATCGCCAACCCCTCATTTGGTACGTCCCATCCCATCGTGCGTGAGTGCCCACTAGTAAGTATCAGTAATGTATTGGACGTGATTCAGGCACAGAGAGCATACCGCTGCTCATCGTGGCCACCGTCGCAAGGGAAATGTATTGTCGCACCATGCAAGTAACCATGCCATCACCGTTCCTGATGCCGACTTCTCCCCCCAGAGGGCGTGTGTATTATTATAGATAGCGCGAGGGAAACCACTCTTCCGTATATAAGATACCCCCGACCCCAGCATGTTTATGTTTTTTTTTCTCCTTTCCCTCCGGACTCCAATCCTCCCACCTTATCCTTATCTGAGCTCACTAGCACTCACTAGCACCTCTTCTACATCCCGAGCTGGGCTCATCGGACCTTGATGGTCGCCAGATTTCTCGCCCCTCCACTCGCTGCGCTCACCGCGCTCTCGTTCCTCCTCTCCACGGTCATCTTCATCGTCACCCTCTACGCATGCACTAACCTCTCGCTATGGCTGAACGTCCTCGCCACGGGCGCCCTGTGCATACACCACACCGTAGTTGTCACCGTCGCCTGGCGCCGCGCGCTTAGATCCGCCGCCTCCGCCTCGAAAGATGGGTCTGGGGCGGGAGCGGAGGCGGAGGCGAGGGCTGCGCCACACACGCCGTACACCATGAAAAGCATCGCGTGGCTCCTCCTCATCGACATCGTGTACTTCGCAGCACTTGGCGTCAAGATCAAAGAGACGTCCGATGAGGCAGGGCGCCCCCGCGCCCAGCGAATCACCGGCCTTGGGGTGCAGCTTGCGCTTTGTGTTTTGCTGGGCATCGAGACTATGGTCATCAGTTTCATTTTATTGCATTTGTTAGAGAAGAGGACTGTTCTCCTAGATGAGGAGACGGGGCTGGTGCGCGAGAAACCCAAGCCAGATCGTGACTCGGCGCTTTTTTCCCCCTCACCGACAATCACGACTCCTGTGGTGAGCCGTGTTACGTCGTATATACGATATTTAATGACCAGCTGCTTGTTTTCTTCAATAACTGCCTGACCGAATACAGTCGACAGAAGAAAGATCAGCCTTTAGCCCAGATTCCACCCAAACCTCCTTCGTCCCGCCCAAAATGTAGGTCTCATACCTCCCAACCTAATTCGCTTCCCCGCCCGCCACCCTTCCCTTCCCACTCTAGGAGAAATGCTGACGACGGACGCCACAGAACGCCCCCGCGGACGATCCGTTTGAAACCCGCCATCCCGAACATCCCGCAGCGCGGGGGGCGCCCGTGGAGCTACCTCACGCCCGGCCGCCCGTCGATGATGTTGTACGAGACGCCGATTAAAACCAGTGTAAACTATGAATTCAGGTAGTGTGTTGTATATTGTATGTTAGTCATCCCTGGGAGGTGCGAGTCGTTTGTTCAAGGAGTATGGGTGTATGTGTGTGTAGCTCGTAGGTTATGGGTTGCAGGTTGACTGTATAGGTCGGTGAGTAGAGAATGTTGAATGTGAAATTGTACTATAGGTGGTAAATGGAATGATGAGAGGGCGTCCCCGGCAGTAGCCCTACTCAATTTGCAGTTTATTTCTTCAGTTTATTTTTCCACTTGGCGGACGGAGCATATGGCGAAGTGATGTTAACCGCTTGTGGTCGTCGCGGAGATTTCTGACTTGAAAACTTGGGCTGGTGTTCAAAGTCCTTCGTGGGCCCGATTGCTGCTTTAAACGCAGATCGAGGACGTAGAATATCATCGGTTCTAGGTCCGCCCTTGACGCAGTGTCGGAAGAATGAGAATGAAGTCAACTGTATTATCTAGACTTTATCTAATCACAATATTCAAAGTCAGTACACGGGGAAATCAGTTTTGTGGCCATGTGGAAGGCCTTTGCCAAGAAATAAACTGGAAAAATAAACTGCGATAAACTGCAAATTGAGTAGGGCTAGTGACATTTATGATGGTGTTCGAGTTGGTACACTGGCAAACACGACATATCTGGTGAGAAGGTTGTGCGGCAGATCAAGGTTGAATGCGCCACAAATCTCTATGGCCGTGTTGAAATTGCATATCAGTCTGAATATGATATGCTAGCGCTTTGGCCGAATGACACCATTCTACCAAAATTGCGTTGAGCGCTGGCACATATCTGCGAACTAAGTTCACTCACGAAGTTGTTGTTGTCGCAGCACACGACCTAGCATTTCGCAGATATGTGCCAGCGCTCAACGTAATTTTGTTAGAATGGTGTCATTGGATCAGGTCTCGACATCAAGATACAGTCTTGGACTGCTACGCCGGGTACGGAGAACACGAGACGACCTGAACCGACATTGTGGAATCTTTTTATACAAAATTTCCGTGAGTGTCCATTTGGAAGGATGGAACGCTGCATCTGGGTTCTCCAAGATCTGCTCTAGATTCAAATTTGCGCTTGCGAACACCAAAATATTGAATAATCACCTGGGGGCCACGGCTTCCGAGTCGACGCAAGCCGGCTCAGTCTCCCAAGATGAAGATAAGAGGCAGTGAAGGGAAAATAGATATTTTTCGTACCTCCATCTGGTTTTATCGGGCCGTGCTTCATTCTGCTAAAAGATACATCCTTGGAACTCTGGCGCGGCGCAATGAAAATGGGTAATTCAATGATCAATGGAATGAAGGACCCAATAGACGCTTGTGCCAAAAACCGCGATCATCAAATTGCGAGATTAACACCTTGATATCTATTGCGTAGATAAATTTCCATATATCTCTAGACGCAGTACAGCAGCAAGCTTCTTATAGCAACTGCACTTTATTCACCAAAGTTACTCATTCAAAACGCGGCTATCCATAGTAGCCGAGTTGGAAAAGTCTTCAGGGGGAAAAAGATAATCATACCCGTCACATCAAGATCCTACAAATAGATAGATTGAGCGGTTCTAGAATAGAAATTCGAAGAACAGAACACAAGCAGCGCGACGAGAGCATCTCCTTAGATCGAAATTTAGGACCTGAAGGCCCCAAGCCAGAAAACCATAGATAAGCTAACCCCCCGGTCTCCGGATCTACAGAAAAAACCCAGATAACAAGTGAATTAGTCTTTCTTCGCGGTATAAATTAATGTTAATTCTCAGCATATGCTTCCGTATGGTGGCGGCCAGATAAAGCTCCGCTGTACTGTGTTGAGGGGGGGGACACGTGCTTCAGTTTCCCGGGAGGAACTCGATCTCGATCGAACGGGGAAGTCGACAATGAAAAGGTGGATCGGAATATACATCCGTTGATATCTTACCCAAAGAAGGTTTCTACGCGACCACGGGACCAAGACCTGGGACCTGGAGAACGACGCGCCGAGTAATGCCCAGAGATGCACCCTGTGTTGAAGCTCCTGGGTTCCCAGCCCATGGTACCTTCTCAGCATCCGGAACCAGCGCAGAGGGACGTGGTGGGCAGATTCAGTCAGATTAACTGTAGCAAAATGCAAATGAATGGTACCATCGATCTGATGCCGTGAAGCTGAGATAGTGACGCGACGTGTTATGAAATGTTCAAAATCCAAAAGCAACGTGATCAGAGAAATTAAACAAACTTAAGTACAAGTCGAAGGAACTGTTTCGCGTGCATTTACTTGTGCGCGGGCGGTTTTGGGTAGCTCTGGACCCGCCAATACGTTACTGATTAGAAGATAAGCGCCATCTCGATTTTATGGTACACGCTGGAGAAAATGAAAAGGTGCTGTATTCCCGACCCATACAGCAAGCGAGGATGTGAACTGGAAGGTGTCAAAACTAGGAACATGATATGGCGGAGACGCGTGTGTCAAGCTTTGTGAGGCCGTGTTGACATCAGTTGAACTTGAATTTGTGGCATGCCAAGTACACCTACTCGCACTCGGACGTTGTCTCATCTTCTCAGATCCCCCATTGGAACCACTGGAAATTCAATAGCAGTCACGGTGTATCTTCTACTCGTTCCTCCTGGTATAGTGACGCCCTGAATGCTGAGTCGTTGATGCGGCTCGCAATTTCACTTTACCACTATAGAGTATTTTCAAATACATTGCTCTGAATTTTTTCGCAGTCCACTACCTCTTTCGTCTTCCTAGCCGCCGGTCGACAGCACGGAATCATGGCGATATAATCGCCAAGCTCATAACCTCTTCCACCCTTACTTGTGTATATACTCTCCGGCCCCCGAAAATTTTCCCAACTAACGCCTTGGGCCGTCAAGAGGGCTCTTCGTTCAATCTGGGAAAGAATTGATCGATCTTTCCATGGCAGTGAGTTTTATCCCTTTGAATTTCTCTCCTGGAATACTGGAACAATGTTATTCTAGCTTATTGTGGCTATTATCTGTTTCGGGCCCTGGAATTTCGCTGTCAGGGGCTCTACCTCTCGCGATAACAGCTCAATTCATCGACTACGTCTGTAGTATTTACAGGCCTTTTTAAAATACTGATCTAAAGACTATTTGGCGGCCTCAAATATTTTTTAATGCGTTAATTCGTGCGTTAATCTATCCGCAGCATCTTTTGCCTCCCCAGCTATTGCTCGATTTACAGGCAATTTTGGCGCCGCAAATGACTCTTCGATATTAATCACCCCTAGTTCTTGACCTCGGAAGGATATTCAAATCATATGGAAAAAATGCGACGCCTCTGGCTTGTCTTCTTTTGCTCCATGTAGCTCTTTCCAAGCAACAAGGAAGTAAGCTTTGTTTTGCGGTTGTTATGAAGTACCTTGATCTTGACTTCTGCGACCCTCCTCTGTTCCCCCTTTTCGCCACAGGCTACATACGGTCAGGGGCCTTGTAGAATCTCTCTTCATTCTGTGCAATTTATGCTCAATTTATCCGAATTACAGGCACTCGGGTCACTTGCTCTTGATGAGAGGGAATGAGGGAATTAAAATCCCCGTCTAGCACGTCCTCGAATCGTTTAAGAGCAGTCGCGCTCTCCCTTCAAACGACCAACTACTTCTTTCTTCCCAGCCATGGAGTACAACCTGCTTTCTCTCCTCAAGTTCATCTCTTTCGTGCTTCCCTGGTTATCGGCCGTACACGCTGTCGATATCAATTATAACTTCAACCTCGTCAACGCCCCCATTGCCCCGGATGGCTTCTCGCGCTCTGGAGTTCTCGTCAATGGCGTCTTCCCCGGAACTTTGATTCAGGCCTCCAAGAACGACGTACTCCATGTCACCGTGAACAACCAGCTGACAGACTCAACTATGAGGCGTGTCATTATTCTATCTCAATCTTTCTTCGCTTTTTGACTTGTTTTCTCTACTCTCTAGGCGCAGCGCTACCATCCACTGGCATGGTCTTGTATGTTTAACCGATATATCGAAAACATAACCGCGGTTTTAATTTTCGATTTCTCTTCATAGTTCCAATTTAGGACCGCATCGGAGGATGGACGTAAGCACTTTCGGTGAATGGTTTGGATCATCGCGCTCATCAAAGTCACTCTACAGCTGCTGGTGTGACCCAGTGCCCTATTTCCCCGACCCATTCCTATACATACGATAGTAAGTTGACCAAGTCTTCAAGAGGCTCGTTTTTTATCTGACCCCTTCAAGTTCCCCTCAATGGACAACCTGGTACATTCTGGTTCGTAAAAAAAAAATTCTTTGTTTTCAGACTTTACTTATCAATTTTGGAATCAATAGGTACCACAGGTACGTGTGGCGCCACTTCACATTTTTTCTTTGATTTATGGGATTTATAGCCATCTTTCCTCGCAATATGTCGATGGGCTTCGTGGGTACGTGAAGCCGCTCAATAAGCATGAGTTTCCCTTACTCACTGTTTGTTCTAGAGCTTTAATCGTATATGGCTCGTTTTTTTTTGCGGCGGAATCAACTTATTTGTTGACACGGCTTTGCAGACCCACAGGACCCTCATGCATCTCTCTATGATGTAGATGACGCTGATACAGTCATCACTTTGGCTGACTGGTACCACACTGTAAGGACCCTCAACGTCAGTTTTTTTGCATGCCCTAAATATTACATTAGCCCGCTCCTGCGGTCCAGGAGGTATACCTCCACGGTAATGGCGGTGGTAATCATGAGCCGGTGAGTTTCTCGATAACCCACACCCTTCCCTCACTAGAATACCTCTCATTTTCTACAGATCCCTGATGTCGGACTTATCAACGGCGCTGGGCGTTACATCGGTGGCCCGGCTACTCCTCGCTCCCGAGTCAACGTCGTAGCCGGGAAGAGATACCGCCTGCGCGTCATCAACATCTCCGCTTACTCGGGATATGAGTTCTCCATTGAAGGGCACAGGCTGACGATTATTGAGGTTAGCGTCTAAATGAACTTGACCACTTCCGTTCTCATACCCTCCCAGGTTGACGGAATCAACCACGTGCCACTTACCGTGGACCGCTTCATGGTCTATGCAGGCCAACGCTACTCCGTGGTTCTCAACGCGAACCGGCCTGTCAGAAACTACTGGATTCGGGCTCCTATGGAGCTTCAACATTCATCGGACAACGCAAATCGTTAGTTATCTATCGATTCCCCTTTCATGCGCCATCCTGATGTATATTTTCAGTCGACACCAAGAAGGTTTATGCCGTTCTTCACTATGACGGGGCCCCTGCAGCAGACCCCACTACCTCCCCTGGCTCGGGCTCTGGTACGTTACTTCAGGAGCATCTCCTCGCTCCCTTGGAGAACCCTGGGGCACCCGGTGGAAACGCTCCTGCCGACCGAACCATCGATTTACGATTCACTCGCAATACTAATGGCCAGACCGAGGTCAGTATTGGTCGAAATCCCCGCTCGTTTCGTGGCTTCTAACTTGAATATACAGTGGACCATCAACGACATCCGTTACGAGTCGCCTGATCTCCCCACCCTGCTCAACATTATTGCCAACGGCTTCTCCGTCGAGTCCGACTTCACTCCTCACGAAAACACGTTTGTCCTTGCCAATAACAAAATCATCGACCTTGTGATCCACGGATCAGCGAACGGTTTGTCATTTTCTTTCCAGCGCCTAACCCTTACTGAACCCTGCTTTAGGACACGTTCAGTAGGTCAACGATAAATTATTGCATTCCTCCACTAACTATCGAGTTTACCTTCTTTAGCCCCTTCCAGTGAGTAATCCTTGAAGCCCATCTATCAAATTTCTCACATCGGTTATTAGTCTCCACGGTCATCCCTTCGACATTATTCAAGGAGACTCAGGCCCTGTCAACTATGTCAACCCTCCTCGTCGTGATGTTGTTGGGGTCAAAGGTGATAATAGACATGGAGTGATTCTTCAACGTTGCTAACGCCACTAATTCTAGGTGGCACTGTCATTATCCGCTTCAGGGCTGACAACCCAGGCCCCTGGTAAGTTTCCCCCAACTATCTAACCGTAACTTACATTCACTAACACATTGGAAACAGGTTCCTCCATTGCCGTGCGTCTCCTCTTCCCTTTCGTGGACCACTGACCAAATATTTTTGATATCCTTCCCTATAGACATCGGTACGTTCCTTTCATGGCAGTGTTTCTGCTAAAATATTGACGCCTCCATCTAGATTGGCATCTTGAGGCTGGTCTTGCCGTCGTCTTCGCCGAGGCACCCAACGAGCAGCGGACTGGCCCTCAGTCCCAGATCATCAAGCAGTCCTGGCTTGATCTCTGCCCCATCTATCAAGCCCTCCCTCCTGCCCTCCAGTAGTCATCTCTGGACTTGAACTTTATGCAACCCCTATGCGAATACCATTGCTTTCATTTATTCTCTATCTACCTTGTATTTGTCCTCGATTCGTGGACTCTTGAAATGAAATAGCCTTTGATTATTTTCTGAAAATTCTATGCGCGTTCCTCCGTGGCGTATGAAGTACATAAGGAGCAAACTCCCTGTTTGGGCCAAGGCATGCAAAAGAAACAGTCTACAACAAATCAAGCTGATCAACATCTTTTTCCAGAGCCATATTCCACGCAGGGCCACGAAAATACTCTGGACCAGAACATGCCGTCTTCAAGTCGAGCTCGAGGCTAGATGTGGGCGCATAGCCCCTTGAGTGTTTACTCATGGAACACGCTCATGGCGGGTCTGTGTGCGCTTCGGCGAGGCTCGTCTGGATTGATGACAGCAATCTCGGCCATCCCGAGCCCTCTCCCGGCCCACTCGAAGATAGTCTTGGCCCCCTGATCTATTTCTCCGAAACCCAAATTCCATGCCGATAATCTTGGTGACCTCACGAGGCTGCGGCATGCCATTAGTCTAAATAGGTGGCAACCATGCCACCTGGGCGCCCAGTACTCATCTGTAATCCCCACGATCCCATCCTTACGAGTTCGTACTGAACGATGTGGTCGAATAAACTCCTTTTGACCACCATCGCTTCTCTGCTTTTGCAAACAAATGCCCATACTCCTTATCAGTACTCTCAGGCGCTGCGCGCACGAATCTATGTCACTCAATCCACAGTTGCCGACTCGTACGACTTTGTAATCGCAGGCGGTGGCCTCGCGGGTCTAGTTATTGCGTCACGTCTAACAGAAGATCCGAACACGACAGTTCTGGTTTTGGAAGCTGGTGCAACAGGCGATGCCGTTGGAGATTCGATCAGTAAGTAGTGAAGCTTTGGGACGACGATAGACGTACTGAGGGATCGATATGGCAGACCCACCAGTGGGGACGTACTATAACTCCCTGGTCGGGACATCGTATGACTGGCAGCATGTTACAACTCCCCAACAGAATGCGGCTGGTCGTACAATTCGATGGCCACGCGGAAAGGTAGCTAGTGACTTGCATCGTTCCCGTCTCCTAAACTAAAATGATTACCTTTCAGGTGTTAGGCGGATCTACGGCGATTAATGGGATGTATTATGTTCGGCCGTCGGATATTGAGGTGGAGGCATGGAAAGGGATGTTGAACTCTGATAACGCCGCAGGGCTCTGGGGATGGGACAACCTCTATGCAGCAATGAAGAAGAGCGAGACCTTCACCCCACCTACACCCGACGTCGAAACCACTGGGAATATCCAATTCAACGCGCAAAGCTATGGCGCGGCTGGCCCTCTCCATGTCAGCTACCCCGGATTGTAAGAGCCGTTTTCGTGCGCAGCGCGATGGCTGATGCCAAAACGTATTTTAGCATGCTCTCTGTCGTAGGCAACTGGACGCCTTCCCTTGAGGCAATAGGAATCGCCACTGCTGCGGACCCAGCAAACGGAAAGAACTTTGGGGGCTTTGTATCCGCAGTCTCCATCAACCCGACCAACTGGACGCGTGCGTACTCGAAATCAGCTTACATCGACCCCCTGCCTCCCCGGAGTAACTTGGACATCCTCGTCTCTGCGACCGTCACTCGAATCATCTTCAATGGCAATAATACATCTGGGGACCAGATCGCGTCTGGAGTAGAATTCGCAACATCTGCGACGGGCACTAAGAACACAGTCAAAGTTAACAAGGAGGTGATAGTTACGGGTGGTGCGCTAGGGAGCCCCAACGTCCTTATGCATAGCGGTGTGGGCCCCAAAGATGTCTTGGATGCTGCAGGTGTTCCGGTTGTTGTCAATCTCCCCGGGGTTGGGCAACATCTGCAAGATCACCTGGTACGTTGCGCATTGCCGTCACTTTCATCTGTAAACGTACTGAATATAAATTCACCAGGCTGCACCTGTGGTTTGGCAATCCAAAGTCGAGACCGCCGGCGACATCCATGCCTCAAACTCTGCCTTCTCTGTCTGTAACCCATGCTATCCTTCGTGCGTGTAGTCACTCACCTACCCACAGAAACAGGCGCAGACGATGTCCTTCATTAACTCCGCCATCGCTTATATCAACGCAAGCACTCTTTTCGACAATGTTGCCGAGTTCGAAGCCGGAATCGCAAACGCGTTCAACACATCGGTTCAATCGCTAGTCCACAGCCAATCGAGTGAAGTCATAGACGGATACAAGGCGATCTATAGTGCAACACAGAACTTTGTTACACAAGGTGTCGGTCTCATCGAGCTTTTGCTAAGCATCAATGCGCCTGGGTCAATCACGATCCAGGCAGCACTTCAACACCCGTACAGGTAATTATGCTTTCTACCTGCTTGTCATTATGCTCACCAATCTTCCTGTCTTTAGTCAAGGGCGCGTTTACATTAACTCGTCATCAGCATTCGACCCCATCGTCATTGACCCCCAGTACTTTTCACATCCAGCTGGTCAGCAAGTGTCAATCTCATCTAGAGTTTTCCCTAAAAATTTGATTTTCAGATGTCGTCGTAATGCGTGAAGGTATCAAGCTTGTACGTCAACTCGGTAGCGCTGCGCCCATCAGCAATGCTCTCGGTGCAGAAACTTTCCCTGGTCCAGGTGTTTCTAGCGATCAAGACATCGAGACGTGGCTCGCCGGGATCGTGTCAACCGAGTTCCACCCACAGGCAACATGTTCTATGCTGCCCAGGTCACAAGGCGGTGTTGTGAACGCAAACCTCCAGGTGTATGGTCTGGGTACGTTAACGCTGCTGTCTGTGCGTATTAGTAGACTGACGTCATCATTCTGGCTTACACAGCCAACGTCCGCGTAGCGGACTCTTCAGTGTTCCCGTTGTCGTTCTCAGCTCATGTTAGTCTCAATCCCGCTCCTTTGCCACTGCTTCTTTTTGGAGCTAAAGTTATCCCTCACAGCTTGCAGCCCCCACATATGGTCTAGCCGAGACTGCGGCGGAGATAATCAAGAACGCCTACAAAGCGCCCATCATCTCGAACAACACAGCAGGCCCCGCTTCTCAAACGAACCCGTCCAAAGGCAAGAATAACGCTTTGGCTTTCGCAACATGGTCCAAGAAAGAGACGATCTTGGCGACCATTGCTCTAGCTGGCATTATCATGCTTGTGTGCTAGGCTGGGATAGATTATTCTTGGAAAACACACCACTAATCAGCTGGTCTGGACTTGGCTGGAGCTCACGGACTCTCGGCGAACTCCCAAGCGCGCCGTAATTTTGGCCTACTTTCATTAACTTAAACGCTGTCGCTACTGTACTTGCCGCAACGGACTAAATGGACGATCATGTATGTAAACCTGAAGTACTACTAATCATATCGCTACCACCACCACTCCCTTACTTATCGCAATCGCTTTGCCTATTATAATCAAGGACATTGTTGAGCATGGAATATATCCATTCACTGGGCAGCCTGGCTGTGTAGTTCATCTAGTGCCGCCGCAGTCGCCAAGACCAGTGAGTTTTACTCACGCTGCCTTGCCGGTGCACTTGTTTTGAATTATCCATTTCCTGCATCTTGCTACTTATGTCCTTCCTGACCACACTAATCTATCGCGAGCGAGGTAAGCATGTACTAGTAGAATTTTTAGAAAGGGATTTTGTGCGGCCTCATGTCCATCAATAATAATATCATGATCTATGTGGTGGCAACGCCCAAACACAGAGTTTATCGATCATCTCTGAGCGCATCTACGCCAAGTCCACGCGTCATTCTCCGAGCATCCGCTTGAACTCGTCCTTGGCTCTTTCTTATGTAACCTTCAGGCCAAGGAAATGTTCAATCGTTTAGAAAAGCACTGCTCTTCATACGCAACCCTGTAACTTGTTATTCTACCAATGCGGTCCCTGGGGCTCTTAGTGGCCATCTCTGTATTATATGCATCACCCACTGTTTCCTACGTCCTTCCCGACCCTAATGTCTCTTCACGCCAACTCTACACTCGCGGTTACGTCACAGAGGATAGCCTTTTGCAATCCTACGATTTTGTTATTGTCGGTGGAGGATTGGCTGGTCTAGTTCTTGCTGCACGTCTCACGGAAAATCTCAAAACAACTGTCCTCGTACTCGAAGCAGGCGATTCAGGAGACCCAGTCAGAGATCGTATAAGTGCGTTGACTTTCTGAATCGGTTATCAAGTGATACACATCTCCCTGACCAAACCACTAGATTCTCCTTCTGGTGCCTATACAGCCTCACTGTTGTACACGACTGATGATTGGCAATATAAAACGATACCGCAGCCGCAGGCTGCAAACCGGACCTTTGACTGGCCACGAGGCAAGGTATGGAACGAGGTTTCCACTGCTATGACGCGTTGACGTCCAGATTAGGTCCTCGGTGGTTCAAGTGCGGTAAATGCGATGTATCTTGTACGGCCCTCGGCGATTGAAATCGACGCTTGGGCGAGCCTGATGGAAAGCGAAGACAAAGACGCGGCAATGAAGTGGAGCTGGGATCAGTTTTATCCTGCAATGAAGAAAAGCGAGACGTTCACGCCGCCGAGAGACGACGTCGCGCAGATTGGGAATATTTCATGGAGCGCGGCGACGCATGGCACGAGCGGCCCAATGCAGGCTTCGTATCCCGCCTTGTGCGTCACAATCTACTTCTTTTGAATCCAAATAATGGCACTGACTGTGGTTAACCTTTGCAGCATGCTCGCCCAGGTAGGAGGGTGGGCACCCTCTCTCGAAGCCATGGGACTGCCGCCTCTCAAGGAGCCCAATGGCGGAAGGACTCTAGGATCATTGGTGGGGCCATCGTGGATCAACCCTTCCAACTGGACGCGTTCATACTCCAAGGCTGCGTATCTCGACCCTGCGATCTCGCGTCCGAATCTCCACGTTCTCGTCAACGCCATGGCCACACGACTCATCTTTGCAGACGGCCCTGGGAACCTCAATGCCACGGGTGTCGAGTTCGCGGGCTCTGCGGACGCGCCCCGGAAGACTGTCAATGTAAAAACGGAAGTGATCCTTGCTGGCGGTGTTGTAGGCAGCCCACAACTTCTGATGCTTAGTGGTGTTGGCCCGAAGGATGTTCTTGAGGCTGCTGGTGTAGCGGTAAAGGTGGAACTTCCAGGTGTTGGACAGCACGTGCAAGATCATTTGGTACGTCTCATTAGACTTCGTCCATTTAAAATTTAAAATTATCTCAACTCCGGTCACGACGCTCAACAGACTGCCCCAGTGGTATGGACGAGCACTCGTGAAACTGCAGGTGACATTCAGCAGTCAGGGTCCGATTTCTCCGTACGTCGCATAGTTTCCCTCCAGTTCACTTCCCTTACCCTTTTCACATACCCAGAAAACGCCCGAATTTCTCTCATTTGTTAACTCTGCGACGGCATTTACCAACATAACTCGACTATTTGGAACGGACGGCGCTGCAGGATTCCAAAAGTTTATCGCTGACGGGCGTGACGAGTCTGCACGGACACTTGTGCCCAGCCAATACCCTGAGGTCGTCGAAGGATACAAGGCTATTTACGATACCATCGCGAATAAGATTTTGACCTCGGAGGTCGCTGTCATTGAGCTGCTTCTTGCCACTAATACACCCGGACAAATCGGTGTCCAAGCCGCCTTGCAACATCCTCTTAGGTATGTTACCTCGATATTCCTAACTTTGGGAATCTAGTTTGACCTCGCGTTGGAATGATAGTATGGGACGTTTGTATATTAGTTCATCGTCGGCCTTTGACGCCCCAGTAATCGATCCTAATTACTTCTCGCACTCCGCCGGTACGTGCTACTACCGAGTGTTAATTTTTGCTTCGATTCTCACAGCTGTGCTAATCAATTGCATAGATCTTACAATTATGCGTGAAGGAATCAAACTCGTGCGGGCCCTTAAAGACACACCTCCCTTCAACGCTAGCCTTGGTGATGAAACGCTTCCGGGACCCTCTGTTGTCACGGACCAGGATATAGAGGCATGGCTGGTCAACCAAGCTAGTACACAGTACCACCCCATCTCGAGCTGCGCCATGCTACCTCGCTCGAAGGGTGGCGTCGTCGATGCGAAACTCAAGGTCTACGGTCTTGGTATGTGTTGACGAACAAGATATTCTTCGGTCGTCTAACGTCGTGTACTTGCAGGCAACGTTCGCGTTGTCGACTCCTCCATATACCCCTTCGAATTCGCTTCGCACGTGAGTTTTTGTTGCAGATCTCGGCCTAATATGTTTTTCTGAGTTGACCTTGACGTATCCGTAGGTTGGTGCATCCACGTATGGCCTCGCCGAGCAGGCTTCCGGCATCATCCTGGACGACAACCATCTCCCGTCGCAGGCGGTGAAAGGTTTGGGCACACCCTCATTCGGAGTCCTTGCGTGTATATGGACTGTTTTCTTCGCAGTGTCAGTCGGAGCAGGCCCCTTTATTCCCTAGCCACCCTAGAGGGTTATTTTTATTTCCACCGCCACACCGGTCAATTTTTAAATCTTAATTTAGTATGTACGCTGTTGCCTCCTAGGCGCCTATTGGATAACCGACGCTCGTCTATTTTTGTTTTTCGAAGGAGGGGCCTATCGCAGCAGCAGACCTCAGCTTGGCGCCAATTTACATGGCCCCCATAACTACCAGTAACCACCTTGCGAATCCGATCGAAGAGGTAACGTTGATCAGATCGATCTCTTGGACAATCTATGCTGCTAGTGCCACACCGAGGGGTCGGATGAATATAGGAAGATAAGGCAAGAGATATGTATGTGGTTACATACCCATCGCCGTTGTAACAGCTATATTGTTTTCATGGAAAGTACAACGAATTCATTAATTTTAGATCTTAGCGCCCATGATCGTATCACAAGAATTCGAACCTAACACAGCCAAACCTGCCATAGCTTTTGGTGGAAGCCAAAACCTATGGGTTATCACAGGCTATGGGTTGTGACAGGCTCGTTGTAGGGTTCTCTCAGAGGCTTGGGAAGTGTTAATAGAATGTTTTTGTGTATATATCTATAAGTACTGGACATTTACTAGTAGGATGATGCTCTCAAAAGGAATTGGAGGTGTCTTGCTGTCCAGTGACCAAAGATCATGAGAATGTCCTCCAATGCACATGCAATGGGTTCATAGAGCTCAGCAACATACCTCATAAAGGTCAAAGCAGCAGTAAGTGCGTCCCAGCAAGATTGATTGATATCTGAACTCTCATCAGAGTCATCAACTACACCCTTTGATGCATAGCCTTTTAAGGCAAAAAAGGGTTATAGTTTCCTTTTGTGATTATGCAGCATGAGAAAATCTACTGTACTGGGCTTATTACGATTTGTGGCTACATATTTCACGGTATTTTACATAGAATCACTAAATTAGTCTGCAAAATTATTGCCCAGCAGGCTCACTTTTAGGCAAATTATGGGTTATGATCCTCCCCTGAGGCTATGGGTTATGGAGTATTGGGGGTTTCTTGAATTTTCCTGCGAACAAACTCGGTGGAAGCCCAAAACCTATGGGTTTTAACAGTTTATGGGTTATCACAGGTATGGGTTAGGACAGGTTTGACTGTACATCACCTTGCACCCAGCATCCCCAGCCTTGCATTCCCCTGCGCACCTATACGGGTTTGGCACCACCAACTTGGCGCTGGCACTGGTCATCCTCCGAGTCTTCCCCGAATGGCATTCATCGCCACCTCGTGGGAGGGACCCACGGCCTAGTTGACACTTTGCCCTTCAGGTCATGGGGCTTTCTTTTCTCGCGACGATAGCGGAACATTGCATGGTACACCCACCCACCATGACCATGTGTCCTTCTACTGACCGATACCCGTGCGGCGTGTGCTTAGGCGCCTGTGTCGGCGCTGAACGCCGAGTCCTCGATCAGTCAAAACTTGACCGACGTCTTGTTTGGCGGCTTGATGTCACTTTGGTTCCGCAACGACTTGTGCGACCACCACTGGGCTCATCATTTCTTTCCAACGACATCTTGTTTTGAGCCTGGTTTTTATCCTAAACCCATGTTCTTCGCAACACAAGGGCTTGTGACATTTACGCTTGGTCCTGTGTCTGTTACCATGTAAATGTATTGTATTCCAAGTTTGCCGATATTAGTTGAATCACTCAAAATTTGTGATGAGATTATGGGGCTAGAGAGGATTTGAGTATGTGCGTCGGCGGCAATGTAAGCGCGTAGATCCTGATGAAGTACGACATGACGTAGGTCTAGACCGGTGACCAGCCCCTCTATGAAGCAAGCCCAGTCAAAACACCAGCGTTTCAAAACGGTGGAGATCAGATGTTGTCGTCAAAATATTGGTTGAAATTGGTCTCGTTGATATAAGACAGACAATATGAACCGAAAATTGGAATATAACCGATTTGGGTGTGTCAGGATTGTGTCTGATCAGTTCAAAACGGATTGTTAGAGAAAGCTGCTACAATTGACGCATATTGATGTGTTCTGGCCGTTTCTGACATACCGGCTTCGTCTCATATTGTCTTCGTGTGTCTAGTATATCTTTTCATATCGGTCACAGTCAGATAGCATTGCACCAAAATGAGTCTATTAATAGATGACTAAAAACCATTCTCAACCAATTTCTAGCTATTGCTTGTCCTCCGGGACGGCTGCAGTGGTTTTGGTACCCCCTGCTTTCTTTGCCTGCAGCCTCGA
>JABCKI010000244.1:0-22479 GCA_018282025.1 Sphagnurus paluster
GTGTGGGGATGGCTCGATCTGTATGGGGTGGGTGACTGGCCTCCAAGGTGAGTTCCTCTGTTCACATTTGGTTTGTCGAAGCTAATCAGCCTGCCTCCGAGCCATTTATGGGCTACATTTCTTCCACCTAGTGTCTCCGTGCTCCATATCCCCCTCGCGCTTGGCACGAGTTGTTGTTATTCCGATCACCTCGCGTCCACTGCCCGGAAAATCGCAGTTCCCCTCAACGTAGCTATCATAGTATCTCGTTGAGCAAACATTGCAACAACCTCGAACCGATTGGATGTCAGTGTGGTTTTGCCCAGTATATATGTATATAATATTCTTGTACACGTCCATAGTGGTATACAATATATAATATCGGTCAAATATGGGGCAAGAGGGCCTCAAAGCGGTGTATATTAACCCGTTTATCGAGTAATCGTAACAGGCTTGAAAATAACCTGGCTAACGGGTTCAAATAAACCAACAATTTTACCTAGTAAAGTGTTTCATTTAACTGGTTATTTTTACTCGAAATTAACCTGTTATCGATAACCCGGTATGCCCAGTTGAACTAGTCACCTTGACCTGGTGAGCATGTTTTTAGGCCCCGTTATTGACTGGGGAAAATAACCCGATTCGGGGCCCATAGTGATTGGTCAAAAATATTAATTGTAAAATATGGAGTCATGAACGTGTAGTAGATTCTAGAATTACTTCGAATAAATACATTGGATTAGACTGGGCCTTCACGTCAGTCAATTTGAATCAAACCACGCAATATTAAATGGAAATTCGACCCAAGGGATTTGTGATGCTCATGATATGACAAGAATGGTGAGTGAGAATCTACTCGCTTTTGATTTATAAAAGGGCAGTGGTAAAACAATTGGGAGCTCGGACGAGTATATATAGATATATATCGATAACAAAATCCTCAAGGTCAAGATGTGTACAGTATTAAGGAGCGTGTGGGGAGGGGAAAAGCATAGAAAGAGGTAAAACGATACAGAGAGGGTGGTAGGACGAGAACGACGAGATATGATTGACAAAAGTATATGTAACAAGAGGGTCTTCACGATAACTGCGATCCACAAATTAGACTGTGTCCGATATGATTCCAAGACAAGGAAATCATTATACTCCCGACTGTTGCTCAGTTTTAACAGTTTCTGGGTCATGATCGGGCTCGCTTCCAGGAGTCGCAGACGAGCCCATCCCAAGGTCCTGAGATGAAAAGTTGGACACATCGAAAGAGTTCCCTGAGCCCGAGAAGTCAGGAAACGAGAGGCCCGACTGATGTGAGTCGTCTTGGGTAGCAGAGGTATCCATATAAGAAAGTGACCCGTAGGCATCTGAGTTAAAAGCGGACGAGGCTGGATCGAGGGGACCTGAAGGGAAAGTGTCATGTTGAAGCGCAGCAAGCATGCTGGAAGTGGTGGGGGTATGGGCCATCATGTGCTGCTGGGACCGGCCATCTAGGGAGTTGAAGTTCTCCTGACCGGCCATCGGCGACAACGTGAAAAACTGTTGTTGCATGACAGGCTCGACGGAGGCTGCTACCGAGTTGGTAGAAAGCGCTACGCTCCTCAGAACGTTCACGGCAATCCAGTCACTATTGAATAGCATTAAAAAGGTGTGGAAAACCGGAATGAAGTCGATAGAACTCACTCGAGGAATAATTTCATTATCTGGAACGCTCCAAACGCGGGATCGCTTCTTATGGTCTTGTCCACACACGAATGAGCCAAGTGAACGATGAACAACGCTTGAAAATGACTCACCAAATCCCTCATTACTTGACTTGTAACGTATCCCCACCGAATTAGAACACTCCGCGAGCTCATCGTGCTCCTCTCTTCTCCACCATTGTGATTAGCACGGCTACCCCCCATGAGTCGCTCACAACACTTATCCGCCCATGCCATCACCTCCCGCACTGGTTCATTCGTTTTTGTGAGACTGTCCAGCATCTGCACAAATTCGACTTCCAATAGTTGCACCAGGTCCTCGTGACGGCAGTTACAGACTAAGGCAGACTGATTCCGCACGGACTCGAAATCCACCTTTTGCCAAGATCGTCGCATTTCTGTCAATTGTTTTTGGTTGGTAAGAACAGTGTTCAGCGCCTGCGTGACCTGGTATATGTCAAGGAATCGTACTGGTGCAATAGACAAGATTAGATGAATGCGGGACGAGAGTGACAAGTGACGCACAAACGAGGTGACCAAATCGTGCTCCGAGTTCGACTTTTGGTTCTACAAAGGTATTCCCATAGTTTTCTAGGGCGACCAACAATATCTTCTCCATCTTGTTTGCCAACTGCCGAAGGCTTGATAGCGACGCGGCGCTAATGGGCGACAGCATCTGCGAGCGCAAAATCTCCAAAATTTCCTGGAAGGAATGTTTTCAGCAAAGGTGACTAGATTACTAAGGAGTGAACCATACATCATAAACGATAGCGTCAGCCTTTGCCATCAGCCCTGCAATCGCGGGCGCATGAACAATTTCTCGATGTGGTCCACTCAAAGTTGTCCAGAACGTTCGTAGGTGCATCTCAAACTGATCGAACCGGAAGGATCGTACACTCTCCAATAAAGTGTCCAGATGGTCTTGGAACCAGTTCCAGACCTCGCGTGCAAGTACTGTATGGTGGGTAGAGCTTGCCCCAACAGCATCCTCAATAGATGGGAAGTGAGGGAATTGGCGGACAGATAAAACCTGCTGTGGGGATAGATACGGGTGTCCAGAGGGTGTTTGTGGCGAGTGAGACTGGACAGTCAGGGCTGGTTCTTGATGAGGGTGTCTCCGGATCGACGCTTGAGGCGGAAAGGTACCAGAGGGTCGCTGCGCTGATTGGGCCTGAGATAGGAGCGTTGAAGCGGTTGGGGTCTTGTCACTGAGATCGTTTGTGAACACAGCACCCTTGATGTCGTGGGACAGAGTCAACGAGTTGCGCTTCGATCCAATTGCAGAACTGACGCCTTCAGAGTCCTCATCTTCATCTTCGTCCGAACGTTCTTCACTCTTGGCGGTAGACTCCGACTGCTCCTGTGCAAGGCGAGCGGCGTTCACAGAGGGCTGTCCTGCATTATTGTTGGACTTGTGAATATAATCCTGGAGCCATTCGGCTTCAGCCGATGTGGCTGGTCGAATACCACAATCTGTCCATCAAAGGCTGATCAGCGATCGCACCCGATGGGAAATGCGTGAAAGGCTCGCACAATGATATTTACTGTTCCCCCTCACACCTAGACGTCGAGTCTTGATTGTTGGAAAACAGAGTCGGATCGCCTTGCCTAAGGTGGCGGTGTTAATGTGCGGGATGCCATACTGGTCACAAACTCTGCGGTATGAAAAATAGAGCCCCTGACGTGGAACATTTCCATCAGGGTAGGGCGCGTAGTTCGCCGTCAGCCTGTCAATTTCTCAACAAACTGTCAAAAATTATCCAGATGACGGGAGGGCGCACCATGCTTGGACAAAAATTTGCTTCGCTCGATCGGAAGCGCTAGTGGTAGTAGCTACGCGCACGTTGGCTGCAAGCTTTTCCAGCGCATGATCTGGACTGAGAGACATTCGGCCGAAAGCACCAGCAGTATGCATAGTTTCGTGGCTGGGCGCCATCGTCTGGCCTCCGCCGAACATGTTGTGGTAGTCAGGACCAGAGTTTCCGAGGTACATAGAGATATCGTCTGTCTCGCTGGAAGACGAATGAACGCTATCGGTGTCGCGTGGGTAAGGGGATGCTGCAACGCGAGCGCGGATATGGCTAGGACGTAAGGGACCTTTGGTGATATTGTGGTTGGGCGGCGACTAGTGTAAGGCCTGGTCAGTGAAAATAGAAAAGGCCAGAATAAATCCCGTACATGGTCACCCTGTAGGGAAGCATGATGATTAAGATGGTATGAGGTGCGATAGAGATCGTCTGCAGATGGTGGGATGCCCCCCTGAGAGGATTGGGGTCTGGAGTTGGAAGAAGAGGAGACTGAGCTGGATCGCGAGTGAGGGTGTACTGGGAGGAAATCAAGAGGCATACTGGTGGGCAGCATGTGCATATTGACGGCAGTCATGCTAAGGGTAATGGGTGGACGATATAGATGTACGAAATCAAGACAAACGACAGTGGTGCTAAGGGGTGAAAAGCTTGACACGGACCAGCCGATGAGAACAAAAACGAGAGCTTGGGTTTAGTTGAGATAAAACGAGATGGGCAGCGAAGGAGATTATGGCGTCCAGTGAACAGAGTACGGAACGAAGAGACGGAAATTGCGCCGACGACGACGATGTACAACTGGACGGGATTGTCGTTGGCTCGAGGGTTCGGACGAAAGTGTGTTGGTTACCAGAGGTCAATCGTCAAGACAACAACAGCAGCCTCTTTGGGATTACAGCTTGGGTCTTATACAAACACAACAACCGAGTCCAAAGGCTGGCCCACTCTCTCACGATCCTATCAATACTTCAATTGATGACTACCCCTATCCATCATAGTTTCACCCCTCTTCTCCCCCCATATACATGTATTTCCGGAACCGTTTGCGCAATTTCTTGTCCTCCCCAGCACCTAGCTTCTGGGCCAACTCCACCCACGACGGGATAGTTAAATCCACCATCTGGTATGGTGCATACTTGGACGACTCTGTCACCCTCGGTTCTTGCAGCGACTTGGGCAGGTATTGTGGCGGTATCGGATAATGAAATTTATCCGTTTCCCCATCAGCTGTTGGGGGGTGCAATAGTCTGGGCGGAAATGTCAGGTACTCTAGCGTAAACTTTGGTCGATGCGTCTTGTTCGCGTTTTCTAGATCAGGTATAAAGTACTACAATGATCGACGTGAACTTGTAAACTTGTCGTTGTTGATCGCAGACATACCTGCGCATATCCCAAAGGGGTCCAGAGCTTATTGCTTCGTGAGGGTGATTCGGGGTCGGAGTACCACGTCTCATTTAGGAAACACTTCCACGTTTCCTGATTTTCCGGCGTACGACAGTGGGCGTCTTTGTCGCCGTGGTCCCCCCGGTGGTGTCCATGTTTTCTTTTGCCGGTGGTCCTCGGTTGTTTCCTGATTCTGATCTCAGTGCCGGTGACGTTATAGGCGAAAACTCTGAAGGATGGTAGGTATGGGTTAGGCACCACAGGAGGTGCCGTATTGACGACAGCATAATCAGAATAATTGACATCCTTCGGCTTCGTGGGGATTGCAGAGAACTCGTTCAAGAGCGTATCATACAAAGAAAGTGGTCCTTTTTTGGATCGTGCCTTCACACTGGCGAATTCGAGATCGATGGCTTCGACAAAAGAGAACTGCAAAACAAGAAAACAAAGTTAGAATAAGCGCCCATAAGGAAGACACATCCTTACATGGTCAGCGTTCATGTGCTACGGAGATATCAAAGTCAGCAGATGGGCCTCATAGTCAGCTGAATTGACATACACCGAACAAATGACCCAGAACTGTGTCCTGGAATCGAAGGGATAGTTCGACGTAGCGGACATACTATTCATGAGGGGAAGCGTCATACTACGGTCCTTGATAGCAATGCGGTACTCACACAGTCAGGGAAGTAGTTCCCCGGAGAAGGCGGAACGTGACCTATTCCGCGGAAAATGGGAAGGGGATTAGGGAAGCACCTGAAAATGTACTTACCTGCTATCCAAACCTTCAACATGACTTGTTGAGATATTCAGCCCGGATAGAGGCGTAAACTCACCTGCATGTCCCTGTTTCTGTAGGATTTCAACTGCACTTCCAGCCAATCCAGCTGGAGATTTCCGGGATCGTTGCGGTCGTGGAAGCCACAACCACCGACGACTTCCAAAAGTCAGTAATTACTACCGCGAGACTAGGATGCGTACCTTTATTTGAGTCATAAAAATACATCGTATTCAGGCTGATGACGGCCACATGATCTGGGATGACCTCCACAGAAAAGTAGGCGCCGCGCTGGAATACCTGGTGGTGTGGAAAAGGGATAAAAGCATCCCAGATCCTGGCACATGTTAGCCACATAAAATCAATCCCTGTTAAAAATATCGCACTGAGAGAACTCGTTCGTAATACTGTTTGGACCTAAATCATAGTCAAATATAGTTTTAATGGGACGCTCAATTTTTCTCACCTGGTGTCATTATATTCTAGGCGCCAATGTTTATAGATGAGAGGACTTTTCGGCAAGTGAATGACTTACATGTGCTATATCCGTTCCAGTCAGCGGGTGACAGCAACGTAATTGAGGAAAGCACCGGGCCACTCACGCCAGACGTCATTATTTCCTATCAGGCGAATTCAAATCGATGTTATGAGCAACTTGATGTTGAGTAACACCAGGTACATCTTACCTAGACTAGGCACAACCGCTATGCCTTTGCTCGTGAACACCTCCTTCATCTTCGCAGTGACTTGTCTATTCAAATCGTAAATTTCATTTGGAGTCCGGGGGAGCTTCGGATCATTATCATGTCTGGAGGTGTAGAATGCATGGTAAGTGGGTGGGACAAGCAAAGCACTCAAGATGACGATAAGACCTTGCGTTATCTCCAGTCCCTGTGGCACAGTGAAATGGTTAATACATAGACAAAACAGAATAGACTGCCCGTAACGCACAAATAACAAAATCTACCTCCGATGTCCACTTCTTATCCAAGAAGTCTAATGTAAGGTTTGTTAGTCGAAAAGGCGAATCACAGGCACTGTCTGAAGAGTTCAACGATGTTACTGATACACGCCACAGAGTAACGTACGAGTACGGGGTGCCGTAATATCCAGAGGTGTTTTTCGATTTCTTCGACTTTCGCCTATGACAAGACGTGGTTTCGGAGGAATGGGTAGTATAGTATGGGTCAGGGTGCATATCTGTTATTTGCAAGAACCGTCCATGCAATCGTCGCGGCTCTTTTACGCTGGGTTGGAAAATCTTGTGAGGACTGGATGTAACTGGAAAACGCACTCGGGTTGGAAGCCTGAAGGGCTACCTGGAAAGGCGATGCCAGGGTATCCCCCAGGCCGACCGCTGTTATGAGCAGAGCGGTGAATGCCAACATATCTGCCCACACGACCTTGCGTTGCAAGTTACTGCTATAGCTTGAAAGAGTGTGGCTGATGGTCTGTATTAGCCGTGTTAAGACAATGCCTCGCACGTTCGTTGTTCCGGCGGTTATAGTATCTTGTGACTGATCGACTGAAAGTGATCGGTGCAAAGGTATTGAATTTTGCAATTCAAGTATCGGTATTATTATGGGTATAAAGGAGCGCAGGCTAACCATGTCATGAGTAATGATATCTATAACAATTGCAGATGAGGTGTATACATATACAGGTATAGTACAGACGAGATTATGCTATAGTAGCCGTCGATGAAGTTGATACAATTGGCGAGGAGAGGTCAATGTTGAGTGAAATCAAATTGTCTTGATGGTTCTTGGGCTGGTGTGGCTATCTGCAAGAGACGCATGCGGAGAGTTGGGGGAATGCAAGGCAAGCAGGTAGGAAACGTTGTCTGACGTGTCCAAAACATTTCGGATTGATTTCTCAGCTAAGTGACAGACCTGAACGCGAATGTCAGTTGTCAGGGACTTATGCTCAAAGAAGTGCAACTTACCCTACTGTAGCCGCCAGGCTGCAGGGTAGAACGGCTCTTAGCAATCGCGTTGTGAATAACATCATAGGAGTATCTTTTGCTGCGGGGGAAGTCAGAGGGTCGCGCTGCAGGGGTTGGCAGGTGACTTACAGGATACTCTCAAGCTCAGCTCTGTTACGGGGAAGAAGGAAGAGGTCGGCGCCACTGAGATAGCGATCAAACGCGCGGTAGGACGCGCAACCAGCAACGAGAGTTTCATTTAGAGAGGGGTGATCCAGGTCCCAGTTGAACCAATTCTCACTAGGGAAGTAGGGTAAGCGACGCGTCCGTGTTGTGAGGAATGGTGAGTAAATACCTTAGGTGGGTGTGTGCAGCAGCTTCAGGTGTGTGTGGGGCAAGAAATTTATCCATATAATTGGAGATGACTAGATGGAAGTTGAGTTTAAGGGGAATGTGAGTCTGGGGCACGAGATGTTCTGTGGGGTTGATTGGGGTAGACGTGAAGCTTTTATACGTGGCACCAGGGCAGACAAACGTGAGATGAAGCGCCTCAATGGTACGAGACTACGATGGCGCCCTTCTCAAAAATATTTTCTTATCTTGAGTCATTCGTCAAACGTGCGCATCACGCGGTCACGCCCCAAACCCGGGACTAGATCTTAGATTCATCGCTTCCAATTGCTTGGGTCTGGGGATGATCGATTCCCCACTCCCCATTTATGTAATTTAATAATTATTACCAGTATTTTCGCTCTCGTTATAATCTACTTCCATGATGGCCACATCTCCATCCAATGACCAGCCTCTCTACCGACCTTCGAATCCGCACAGCTCTGCGAGTTTCCGTTTTCTTGCTCGGATCAATACTACTCTTGGGCTGTCACTCAAGTCCTATGAGGAGCTATACACCTGGTCTACAGTCCATATCCAAGAATTCTGGAGCGCCGTATGGGATGAGACGAATATTATCGGTCACAAAGGAGTTCATGTCGTAGATCCTACCGCCCTTCCCTCCTCCAACCCTGCTTGGTTAACTGCATTCGCCCCTTCTCTTGGTTAAACGGCTCACATCGTATTTACGTGACAGGTTCTCCGAAGCAAAACTGAATTGGGCCGAGAACATGCTCCAGTGCCGTTCTGACACAAAGCTGGCCTTTATCCAAGCCAGTCCGTCCTCACCACTGCCTCACTGTTTCTGTTTGAGGCTCTGATGTGACCATCGCCCCTAGCGGAGCCCACTCTTGACGTCCCTGCTCCTGAGTTACGGAAATGCACATACCTGCAGCTGTATAACTTAGTGGCCGACTTGGCATCTGCTCTCCTTCGGAACGGCTTGAAGCCAGGAGATCGTATCGCTTCCTATTCTTCTAACTGTATTGTGAGTGTTCGTTCCTTGGCGCTTCGTCAAATTCGGGTACATCACAGTGCACACATCTACTCGGATAAAAATCTCTTGGCCTCTTATTCTAATGACGAATGTGGTACTTATCCGTGCTTTCACCGATATTTCGTAGGAAAACGTGGTGGGATGTCTGGCAACTACAGCCCTTGGTGGTATCTGGGTCAGTGCTGCAGCCGATTTTGGCTCAGAGGGAGTAATCGAGCGGTATGCAAAAGGCTTAAAATCTCATTTACATGTATGCCTAAATTAAAAATACAGGTTCGAGCAAGTCCAACCCAAGTTTATATTTGCCGTCGATGCTGTTGTGTACGTTTCCTTCTCCTTGGAGTAGAGTGGCATTAACGTGACACAGTTACAATGCGAAGGTCCACCGACATATCCCCAAACTCTCCGCGTTGCTTTCGGGTCTGGCTGAAAAAGGCATTGCACCTGCGAAGGTCATCATTATACATACCATAGAACAAACTGAAGATCGCGCAGACTGGTCGCAAGAATGGATCTCCTGGGATGCGTTTGTGGAAGAGGGCAGCAAATCTAAGTTAGGGCGCACTGCCTCAGGAGAAATAGAATGGGAGCGAGGGTCCTTCGATGCACCACTCTGGATTCTGTTCAGCAGTGGGACAACTGGTCGCCCCAAGTGAGTGAACTTTCTCGGTTACTTCCTGATGAGACGTTATCTTACGTTATTCAGACCTATTGTACATCGAGCGGGTGGGATGTTACTACAAGCCAAGAAAGAGTTCGCCATTTGTGGCGAAATACTACCAGATGACGTGTTCTTCTACTACACCACAACGTGAGGACCTCTGATTTCTAACACACTCAATCGTGCTCATGCTCATGCCAAGAGGATGGATGATGTGGAACTTCCTAGTCAGCGCCCTCAGTTTGGGATCGAGCCTTGTGCTTTATGACGGCAGCCCACTAAGGGATCCGTCTTATCTCTGGAAGCTAGTCGATGATCTCGGGATAACAATATTTGGTACCAGCGCAAAGTATATCGATCATCTATCCGTACGTTCTCTGTTGGTTTCTTCATTTCGTCATGCCGAAACGCAGACTCTAGAAAGGCTATCGTCCGCGTGAACACCATGATTTATCAACCCTCAGACACATCTATTCAACCGGTTCTCCACTTGCGCCTCCCTTGTTTGACTATGTCTACAGCCATATTAGCAAGGATGTTCTTCTGGGTTCAATCACTGGTTAGTCAGTTACTTACCCAGTCGATCGGATATTAATTGGTGTAAAGGTGGTACGGACATATGCTCCCTATTTGCCGGGATGTGCTCGGCGCTCCCTGTTTATCGAGGCGAAATTCAATGTCGTATGCTGGGGATGGCCATCGAAAGCTTCTCGCCGACAGGTTCCAAATGCGCACCTGAAGAACCGGGAGAGCTTGTTTGCGTGAAACCCTTCCCTTGTATGCCGCTCGGTTTTTGGCCGTTGCCTGGATTTGCATCAGAGCCGGATGTCAAGGCTGCAAGCGTCCGCTATCAGCAAGCATATTTTGCGGAGTTCGAAGGAGTCTGGTGTACGTGATCCTCTCCCCGAAATCGTTAATCTACATGCTAACCTACTCCTTCAGATCACGGAGACCACGTGGTCATAACACGTTCAAGAGGTGGTAATGGTGGTGGATTAGTAATGCTGGGACGCTCAGATGGCGTGTTGTGCGTACTATCTGCCGATCGAAAGATATGCTGTTACCGACCGATTTTTATCTTGCCCAGGAACCCCGGAGGAATAAGATTCGGATCATCGGAGCTGTATGATGTACTAGATCTATGCTTCTCAGGATCTGTGCCGGAGCAGACTATCGTGGACGCTCTTGCTGTAGGACAAAAAGTAGACGGTGGTGCAGATGAGAGAGTTATTCTTTTCATCAAGTTGCCCGAAGGACAGATGCTGTCTACCGGTTTCGAGCAAAAAATCAAGGCCGAGATTCGTAACAGGAGGAGTCCTCGGCATGTGCCAACACGGGTGCGCGGTTTATTTTTCCACCAATACAATGACCCTGACGGCCCGAAATTCGCCAACGTCATTATATCAGATTATCCAAGTCACAGATGTCCCATACACGCTGAACGGCAAGCGTGTGGAAGTTTTAGTAAAGAAAGTGAGATACCTCAGATTTTTATTGTTCCTAATTCACACAGACCCTAAACTATGGTCAGATAATAAACGGTGCCCCCCTCAGCAGCGTTAATCCCGCCACACTGTCGAATCCGGAATGCCTTGCGTTTTATGCGGAGGTTGGGACGGCCCTGCGTCTCGAAGTCGAACAAAAATAACCAAGGCCTAATACACAGCTTAATTGTCTTGAAAATATAGTTTGTGAATACCTTGCAAGCATCTTGCTTGTAAGTTGCAAGAGCTACAAGTAAGCCAAGGCTCAGGCGGTGCCGCAGAGGGTCGCGCCGACTTGATCTACATCCGTGATCGTAAGTAAGCGCGCCGTGGCGGTGCACAATAAGCCTCGAGGCACCTCGTTACCTTATGTAACCCCATCCAAAATTTGCTTCAGAGGCCTTGCCTTCGCTGTTGGAGTACCTTGGAGTACTCGTTTGGTCACCGAAGTCAGGAGATACTGCCTGCAGCCTTGATCAAAATTCACGACTCCGAACAAGCGTGCCCAAGTCTCACCAACACACGCCTCCAGATTCTGGATCTCAGCTTCATGGTAGCCTCGTGTCGCTAATTGCTGAATGCTTTATCATGCCATCCAGAGAAATGCCCAGTTCACGACCACCACCTGATCCTTTACCCCCTTCTCGACGCTCACGAATGCCTTCCCTTTTTAACATCATACGGATTAGCCTCTATGGTAAGTCTTGACAAAAACAAGAAACACCCCCACTGACTTCAGGTTCAGGAGCGGTCCTCTTATTCACAATTATTTGCCTGTCAATGGCTGGTCACTTCCAACAAGTCTTGGCAGCTTCTGATCTCAGTAAGTCCTAGTCAAATGTGATCCAGCGTTAATCTTCTAAATCCATCTACAGCTCGTTTCGTCCCGTTCGCCATCTTCGTCTGTGTGGCCAGTCTATTTATCTTCACCATCCTGTTCGTGCACGCCTTCGATGCGCTCTCATTCCTACTGGCTAAACACATGTTTTCAGACTGGCATTCAGCTTTTTCTTGCGAGAGCGTAACCCGATATCCACCAAGATAGAGCTAGCATGTTTAGGGCTTGCAGGAATGTTCTGGCTCGGTTAGTACCATGCTGAAGACATCGACAGATACATATTAAAACAGATTTCTGTCTACAGTGTTGGGAGTCTTTCTGGTCACTTCAGATGCCCAATCGGCGGATGTTGAGTGCTTCTCTTCCGCATCGGCCACGCAGCCCTTAGACGACTCTGCCGCAAGCTGTAAGTGACGCGTAAATTGTCAGGGTTCCTTATCTCAATGTGATCATTCCACAGTTCACACGGATCAGTACCAAGCCATGTATCGGGTCCTCATGACATTTTCACTATTCAATGCCATCCTCAGTAAGCTGTGCGCGTCGTTCATATCCTGTGACAACTACTTAAAGTGCCTCTAGTTCTTGGCTTCTGTCTTGGACTCCTGTTCCTTGCTCTCAGAAGGCACCGCAAGGGAGACGATCACATGTGGCATGGCCCCGTCACTTCTTGCGCCTGGTTCAAGAACTACAACTCCAGTAGCAGTGGTGTCAAGCGAGGCAACAGTGGAACATCTAGTATCCTACCCATCGCTGGAACTGGCAAGAAGTCAGATGCTCGCAAATCCTATTCGCAGAGCCGCACTCAGTACGGGAGTGGTAGGTCTTCAGCAGGACGCAAAGACAAGCCTCTACCTAGCAGCCCACCCATGCGTCAACTTTCCGGCAGCTCAGGGAATGCCAGCTTGATAGGATCGCATACATCCAATGAATTCGAACGTGGAAACATGATGAACCCCAATCTCCCTAGACCCGCTGCGCGTGGCCCCCGATGATTTGGTGCGGCGGCATTGTAGGATAGTAGAGAGACGACGTCGACTGGCACAATATCTATGCAATACTTCTATTTTATTAGCACACCTTTGGAGAAGGAGCATTTAACACTAAATCATACATGTAACATACAGCCCGAATGATTACTTTGCTGTTGTACTTGGAGAATGGAAGCCACCATGTTCCAGACTCGTTTCGGCGGCAAATGGAGGGGATTGTCACCCCACATTATTTTAAGGAAGTTTAGTACAAATCGATCGACAACGTGGTGATGGAATCAAATTTATTCAAGACTACTATTGCAGACTGTTACTATTGCAGGGCCCCAAACACAACCTCCTGTTAACGTTGACGTCTGCACATCACTGGAATTGCCTGAATTCACGACTTGAATAATGACTATTCGCTTTGGAAACTACCGAATTTTCTTTTATGGTGAGTTTTCGCTCATTGCAAGACGCTTGCGTATATCTGATATCGTCTACAGTGTCCGTATTTCTACTCTCTGGTTGGTGGACTTGAGCACACTCGCTCAACATGGCCATTTATAACTATCCCATAATGTTTAGGGACTGTTCTAGGACTGGCGGCGAACTTTGCCAGTTTATTTCTTCCTAAGCTGCACAGTGAGCTACGCATTCTACTCAAGCAATTGTTTATGAGATTCACGCATTGGACTAGAGGATTTTACGGTATTTTCACTCCTCATCCCTTCTCTCACAATATTGGCATTTCTCATATCGTGAGATATCTAAACAGATCGGGTCGAAATTAACACTAACACTGGAGTTTAAGTCTTCAATGGGCACAACCTCAAACCGAAGCATGGATGTTGTTCATCATTGGAGTGTTATGGCTGGGTGGGTTCAAAGCTTGCTATTGAATTACTCATGACTGACCTCGATTATAGCTATGGGTGCATGGTCAAAGTAAGCGCTATGTACGCCACAATCTGTATCCTGGAAGTACTGAATGTTCTCTTTATAGTGATATCATAGGACCTGTGCAATGCGACGGCCTTGCCGGCCAGAGAACTGCTACTAATTCTGGAGACAGTCAGTCTTTCTGTTCTATATCTGTGGGAACGTTGATTCGATTGAAATCCATTCTTAGTGTCCGCGCAAGCCTTTTGTTACGAAATGAAGGTCATCCAAGCATTCTCATGGATGCTTTTCGTCATCAACATCCTTGCACTTCTCATTCTATTCCGACTTGTTACACGTGCACAAAAATTTGGACGACATGATATATGGAATGAGCCTATCCGCGGTGAGTCTATAGTCCAACCCAGAATGAACGGCATTTCTCACTTGCCCCAGAACTCCCCTGGTTCGGAGAAGCGCCGGGATTCTATAATACCCACCAAGGAGTCATGACGCCGCAATACTCTGGAGGATACCCCCCATACGCACAGCCCATGAGTCCTCCTGTCATGCAGGCCGGACAAACTATCGTCGTTCAGCCTGGAGTCAACGGGCAACCAGCTACCGTCACGAGAATACCCATGTCATGAGGACTCGGCCAGCACTAATGCTACAACAAAAACACATACGAAACATAATCCACAATTTACAAGTCCCAAGCTGGACACCGAGGACATTCACATTGATTTACATACATACGACACGATTTGGCCCACACGTTTTGTACATGCTTTACGTCTACTTTTTACGTCTTCATTTTGATGCATGTGGGGAACGTGCTGCGCCTCGTTGCCCTGCCTCATGTAATGATAAAAATGCACTCACTATCATGATTATTGTAACATTGATTTCCTTCACACGCACTCCATGTCAGATACAATGCCACTATTCCGTGAGAGGCCGGTTCGCTCGACCATCGCAGGTATGTTAATCGGGTGTCATTGAAATTTGTGCTCAAGGCTTGAGCTTGAATAGTCATTGGAGCGCTATGTGTGGGCTACTATTTGACGGCCGGAATGTCTTCGCTCCGTAGGTTCACGGCCACCTACAAGCTAAAACAATCCCTAAAACATCCCCAAGATGCGTTCCATCTAACACAGACGTCGGTGGCCATCCTAGCTATCTCGTCGTTAATGTTCCTGTTCGTCCACTTATAGACGCATACACAAGTTAAGTCACTGAATCTATTTTCCAGGGTAACTATGCACCACAGACGGGATGGGCAGCTCCTATCACGGGCTCAAGAAGAGATGGTTCTTATTTCCGGCTTTGGATTACTTTTTGTCGGTAAGCGTCAGTCGATCGAGGTGTCGCGATGTCAGTATTCGTATTCTGATAAGAGCTGGATTCTGGAAGCTGTGTTACTAGCATGGCGTGCTCGGTCAGCAGTCTCAGGACCAGGAGATCTGGACGTCGCGGGCAGACAAAGAGAGTCACGATGGCCGTATCCATGCTCGAGCGACGACATCTACTGTGTTGTCGAAGACTACACTTACTGGTAGAGATCAATTTCGCGCTCTTGTTTCTTATCTTCCCGTTATTTAGTGCCCAGGTGGCGGCCACCGTTGTATGTTTTATAGCAGAATAGATTTCGAGGTTCTAGATCGAGAGGCGGGATAAGAACATCTGCTGTGTAACTCCAAGCAGTAGCGCGTAATGAATGAATGAATGAAATCTGAATATGATCACCCAATCATGCTCACAGCTCGGCAGGTTCCGTCCTTTGTCTCCTACCTTCAGTACCTATCTTGTCCGTAACTTGCTCTCCTACACCAGCCCCAGCTTTTTGCTATGATAAGTATCACTCTTGCTGTGCACTCTTTAACGCTCTGGCTAATATTGTTTGCTCGAATACGCTAACCCCAGCAAGCGTCGAATCGAAACTGATGTGATGAAGATGTGAGCTCAGTCCCCACATTTCCTCTCAGTGTTCTAACGCCCGTGTAGGCTCATGTCGGATTATGAGGTTTCTCTAGTAAATGATAGCATGCAGGAGTTCTACGTCCGTTTCTATGGCCCGACTGAAAGTGCGCCTTCCTGTATCACTTCTTTTATGACTCCTGCGCTAACCATCAAGATCCCACCCACGCTTAGCACCATTCGCTGGGGGTGTATGGAAGATACATGTTGAACTACCAGATCAATACCCATATAAATCACCTAGTATTGGCTTTATGAACAAGATATTCCACCCCAACATCGATGAAATGTACGCAGATCACTCTCTGCTGTCGCATAGACAACTGATATAATTATTAGAAGTGGCTCCGTGTGTCTCGACGTCATTAACCAGACATGGTCACCAATGTTCGGTATGAATACGTCGATCTCTCTGCCTTGGGTAGGTGGTTCTTACTTACACCCCAGATATGATCAACATCTTTGAGGTGTTCCTTCCCCAACTATTACGCTACCCAAACCCCAACGATCCTTTGAACGGCGAGGCCGCCGCACTACTCATGAGGCATCCGAAGGAGTATGAGAGCAAAGTGAAAGGTGCGTGCGACAGAAGTTGCAGACTAGAATCGGGACTAAATTCCTGTGTTGGGTTAGAATATGTTCAGAGATTTGCTACCAAGGAGGCTGCAGACGCGGCCACAGATGGTAATGACGAGGATGAAGACGAAGAGATGAGCGACATGGGAAGTATCAGTGATGCAGAATGATTCACCACGCGCTGGACAATCCTCGACTCCTCACGAAAGTTCCCAATCCTCTCACTGCATTTACTTTCATTCTCCAGACCCTCCATGACACTCAAATTTGTTTATATATATATCCCGCATCAGTTGTCCTATCCACTTGCCACAGTTCCTATCCTTGTACTTTTTGCAACTCACACACCTTGTTTTCTTACCTCCTGGATCTCTGCTATTACCTGTAGTTTATGTGCTGTTGTAGTATTTTCTTATGACAATGACTTGATACAACTTTGGACAGTTGGCGAGGTTTGGCTGTATCTTTCAGCCAGGTGTAATGTCATTTGCAGGTGGTGTTGAAGGTACAAAAACTTCTATTTTCTTCCTTGTATCTGCCGCAGTCTGAAGGGGAAAATAAAAATAAAACAGTATTGAGAATGCGGTTCTACAAGCTGAAGTTGAGCGCATACCTTTATAAGCTGGTCAATCTGACATTTGACGCTATCCATGGTCACAGCTTTCGTCTTGCTTTCCTTCAATAGGTCTTCCTTCTGCTGCGAGAGTTCCTTTCGCTTCAGGTCAAGTCTAAGGAGGTAGGTATTAACGCGGGGCCATGTGATTCGGGATCGGCCATACCGTTGGCGTTCCGCGAGTTCAAAGCTTAAGCGATTGAGCATCAGTTGGTGTTCGTCGGAGAGGACATCTTCCGTGCGGGCTGCCTCCGGAGCCAATAACTTGAATTCCTCTAGACTATAAAGAGGGACATCCTGGTATATAGAACTGGGCTTTCTTATAAGTAACAAAGATAAAGATAAAGCATGGGGCTGAACTTACGCGAACTGTCTACACTTTTCTATTTCCCGCTCGAGATGGCGCTTCTCATACAAGAGATTTTGAAGACCAAGGTGTGAGTGATCCATCTCTTGCCGCGCTTCTGCAGTCGCCTCCTTACGGACGCGGGTAGCGGTGTTGGCAGCACGATGGAGGGCCTTGAGACGGCCCATAAGGGCCATGGCGCGGATGTGCATGGCCGCAAAATCCTGGTTGAGGTGGTTGACCGAGACGAGGTCCCGAAGCTTGTCGATGACCTCGTCTGGTGAGGGCGGGACGCCGTTGTCGTGCATGGTGACGCACACGATGAGCAAGCAAACAAACGTTGCTACATAAGCGGGGCACGACATGGCCGGCCCGGGTGTCCGGTGGGGATAATCGGTCGACTGTATCCACTTGTCCCCTGCCAAAGGCTCTCTTGACATCCATCTCCTTCTTTCTTCTTAAATACATCTCACTTACAAAATCCTCTACTATGGCTCGAGCACGCTCTCTTTCTGGGACAATCCCCTCCATGGAGACCACGCATGACGAGCTCAAAGATAATACAATCATCATCGGTTAGTACTCCTGTTTTTCTTATCTCTGCGCCCATTTCATCGAATTAATGCAGTACTCGGTGCTTCTGGAGATCTTGCAAAGAAAAAGGTGCGCGATCCTTGCGAGCTCTCCAATCTATGCTCCATACCCATCGATGACGCCCCACAGACCTTACCCGCCCTGTTCGGTCTCTTCCGCCAGGGTTTCCTTCCCCGAGATGTCAAAATTGTGGGATATGCTCGCACGAAGATGGATCGTGAGGAGTTCCATAAGCGTGCGACCTCCTACATCAAAAACCCGGACAACAACCCCGAGATTTCCACCTCCATCCAGCAGTTCAAAGACCTCTCTACCTACATTGCTGGAAGCTACGAAGACGGTGCCGCATTTGACGAACTCAACAAGCACCTTGAGGAGATCGAATCGAAATACCAGTCGAAAGAACGTAACCGTATCTTCTACTTGGCTCTTCCTCCCAGTGTCTTCGTCCCCGTTGCTAAAAATCTCAAGGAACACTGTTACATCCCCAAGGGTGGCGTCAATCGGATTATTGTCGAGAAGCCTTTCGGGAAGGACCTCGATTCTGCGCGGGAGCTGTTGAGCTCGCTCAAGCAGTACTGGACTGAGGATGAGACATTCCGCATCGATCATTACCTCGGCAAGGAGATGGTCAAAAACCTTCTCGTGCTGCGCTTCGCAAATGTTGCTCTAGGGGCCGCCTGGGATAAGAACTACATCAGTAACGTCCAGATCACCTTCAAAGAGCCCTTCGGTACCGAGGGTCGCGGAGGCTATTTCGACGAGTTTGGTATTATCCGTGACGTCCTACAAAACCGTGAGTGGTGTTGCTGATCGCGCTGAACATCAAATAATAGTGTGGCGCAGATCTGTTGCAGGTCCTTAGTATCTTGACTATGGAGCGCCCTGTCTCATTCTCTGCAGAAGATATCCGCGACGAGAAGGCAATTAAGATCGTATTTTCTACTCTTTTAATTTACTGATCGGTATTTGCAGGTGAAGGTATTGCGCTGCATCCCTCCCATCGAACGCAGCGACACCCTCCTTGGTCAATACGTGGCCGCCAACGGCAAGCCTGGCTACCTTGATGATGACACTGTCCCTCCTCAGTCCGTTTGCCCCACTTACGCCGCAACAACGCTTTGGATTCACAACCCCCGATGGGAGGGTGTTCCTTTCATTCTCAAGGCCGGCAAAGGTGAGCCGGATACATGACCTCATTGCTATACCACGCTTTAACCCCGCAATCTAGCCCTGAACGAAGCCAAGGTCGAAGTCCGTATTCAGTTCAAGGATGTCACCCAGGGTATTTTCAAGGACATCGCCCGCAACGAGCTTGTCATCCGCATCCAACCCTCCGAGGCGGTGTACCTCAAGCTGAACGCTAAAACCCCCGGTCTGTATACCCGCGCGATTCCGACGGAGATGGACCTCACATACAAGAGGCGGTTCACGGAGTCCAAGATCCCCGAGGCATACGAGGCGCTGATCCTCGACGCGCTCAAGGGCGATCACTCCAACTTTGTGCGCCACGACGAGCTTGACGTCGCTTGGAAGGTGATGTCGTTAACAGCGCCACTTACACGAGGTTGTCATCTAATTTGATTTTTTAGATCTTTACTCCCATTCTTCACTGGATAGAAGGCCTCAACGGACAACGCCCCCGCCCAGTCGCTTACCCCTATGGTTCGCGTGGGCCCAAGGAATTGGAGGCCTTTATCACCAAGTATGGTTACAAGCGGTCTGGCGAGGCCTAGTGAGTGTTTCCGCCTCTTGCTCATCACACCCAGACTAAAGAGCTGTAAAGCGCATGGCCTACCACGAACCTTGCATCCTTGTAATAAGTTATTGGTTGGCCTTTTGCTTCGGACTGGAACGCCATGGCAAGATCTATTCATTATCGGCACGTATTATAAGTAGGAATGAATTAAATGTAGGATCACCGAACGTTGCGACCCAATGTAGTTGTGCTATTGTGCTGTGGTTGGTACTGAGCCAACTCCTCGGACACCGTGCAGGATGCGGCGTTGGGTAACCCGGGTCCTGCCAAATGATTGAATTGAATACATTGAGGTTGAAATCAAGAGAGACTATATTTAATCAATGAATTATAGAATCATCCAGGGGTGCGTTTGTGTGGATGGTGGATGGTCCATATAAATAGAGAGTAAATGCAACGACCTTAGTGTGGCTTCAAGGCGCGTAGACAGGTTGGCCTGGAGTCTGAGATGAGAGGGAACAGGAGGAGCGCTCGAGCAAATATACCTTGATAGGTCAACCCGTTTGGGTCAAGCAGTCTTTTTAGTTTTGTGGCGACTGTGCGGACGCCGTCTCGACACTCCTCAAGGCCTCTCCATGAACCTGCGGCGCTCCAGCATTCTGAGCAAGCGCGAGATGCCGAATTGATGGTTTCTAGCTCTAGCTCGTTGCGCGCATGAAGGGCGACGAGGACGTCTACGAGGCGTGTTAGGCCAGTGGACCATGTGCTTATACCCGTCTCTGAGTTGATGGTCGAGTCTGTAATGAGAAAGGACGAGGCAAGGCCCAAGCACTGGCGGAGAAGAGGCTGATCGACTACTGGGGACTGACGAGTGGAATTTGCAAGGATCTGGACGACAAAAGCACCAAAGTCTGTAGGATTCTGGGCGAGGTCGTTGATCCGGTCAGAAGAGGGGAGCGTGCGGACTTACAAGGGGCTGTATTGGAGTGGGTGGAGGAGGCTGCTGCTCTTGTGGTTCGGGTGGAGGTTCATCTTCTTGTGTGGGCAATGCTAGGGGAGCGGCAGCACTGAATTCATCGCCGCTCGCGAGGGTAAGAGGCATGTCCACTGAGTGTTACATATTCCAACTCTATTGGCTCATTGCATCCGAAAACAGGAGGACATCCTGTGTACGGCATTCTCCGGATGCATCTTGTTCCCCGCCTCACGCGCCGCCATTCCTCCATGGCCTCCGTCCTCAACACCTTCCTCGCAGGCCTTACCCCGCCCCCGCACGTAAACCCTCCCGAATACGACGGTCTCGAGTACAGGTGGTCCATCCTCACCTTTCGCCCTGCTCGTCAGTTTCCTACTCTTCATGATTTACCTCGGCGAAACTAAGTCGAGCAGTCTTCCAGCAGGAACCCTACTTCTTGGCTGCCATCCTCATCTATGTTGCCTTCGTAACCATCGGCATATTCAGAAACTCGGCCAAGGTCAACATATGGCACGTCTCACACGTCTCTTACCCTCACCAACGCTAACCTTGGCCCCTGAAGGTTCAACGCGCACCGCGCCATCCTCGAGACGCAGTTCTCCAAGCCCCAGGGCAAGACCGGCCTGACTAAGGACGGCTACTCGGACTTTTTCAACTTTTCAACCGGCCGGCGCAACGTTGTGTCTCTGCACACCGTCTTTTCCCTCCAGCCACGTCATGATCTTTTCCAGTGGTTGTACCAATTCGGCCGCACCCTCATTGACCTGCACTACCGCCCCACGGACGATGTTACCCTCGACTTCAGGCTGTCTCCCACTGCGCTGACGCAAGACTTTGTCTGGGCCGTCGTCGCGAAGAGTGAACTGTTGTCTATCAAAGCTGACCGCTGGGACCTGGTACGTTTCAGGACTTTGGTTTCGCCTCTCATATTCATTTCCCCTGGGACAGACATTTACCAGGACCACCGAGAACCCTGCTCTACCGCCTTCGCTGTCTGTGATGTCCGGTAGATATATTCTACAATTTCACACGCCGTTCCATGCACTGATACCTGTATCCTGTATCCAGAATTCGCTGACGTGACGGACAACCTCCTCAAACCTGCCCTCATCGCAGCTCTGAGCGACCCCAAGATCCTGCCCTACTTCAGGTCGCTCTCCGTCAGTCGTCACCCATCTTATTTCATGTCTCTAGTCTGAAACTTTTTTTAATTCAAAAAAAAAAAAAAAAAAAAAAAACAGGTCACGGACCAGCCCCGCCAGCGCCCTGAAACCCCGCTTGCACCGAGCGCGCGCCGGAAGCACGTCATCCTCAGCCTATCTCTGCCTTCCGACAAAGTGCAAGACACCGCCGATCTCGTCGCGGCCGTCTTCCCGTTCGTCGACTCGCTCTCGTCTGTCAACCTGCGCCCCGAGACCAAGGCCAAGCTGAAGAAAATCCGAGAGGACACTGACAAGAGCATCAAGGCCGACGCTGATCGGGAGAAGAAGGAAGAGGTGTGTTCATCCGTGTTTCTATATGCTGCATGATATTCACCATTCTTCGCTAGTTGGAGCAGGCTGTTGAGGATAAAAAGGCTGCCAAGCGCAAGGCAGAGGAGGAAAGGATTGCCAAACTCCCCGCTGCCGAGCAACAAAAAGTGAGTTGTAGTTTTCTGCATATTGAGCTGGATCTCATCGCGTTGTAGATTCTTGAAAAGGAACGCAAGCGCATACTCAGGAAATCCCAGGGCAAGGCCGTGGTTCGCAAGTGATGTAGTAATGACGTAGCCTGGCACAATTTATAATTGTACAAGTGTTTAGACCCGTGCTACGCTACGGCAAGACACAGGTCTAGGCCGCCTGCGGCGGCGGTTGGAAGACATCAATAAGTGCTAAGCTGCCTACGGCAGCAGTGTCTGTGGTGT
>JABCKI010000245.1:0-22398 GCA_018282025.1 Sphagnurus paluster
ATTTTTTCTTACTTGAACATTTTTCTGAATTTTCGAATTTCATTGACGCATACGAAACACGTGGGACATCATTTTGTAAAAAGTCTGTATGATTATCACATCAATGAGACATCTGTGGAGTGCGCACATGGTTTGCCTTACTTATATGGCACGACAGTAGATACATATACATACAAAAAAAGTTGGTATATCTACATTGTGGAGTGCTTGGATTCCATAGTACGAAGCCGACGAAGCGTAAGTAACGGAGCGAGAAAAGGGCAAGCATTTAACGACAACTTTCTCGCCTGTGAGACATTTGTGGAGCAACCACGTGGTAATTCAGTTGTTCCCTCACTTGCATGGCACGACAGCATGCTTGCGTCTGCACGAATGAAGTGGCGAGGTACATCAGTTGAAGTAGTTAGATTATGTATTATGAAGCCGATGAAGCGTAAGAGAAGGAGCGGCAAAAGAGCGAGGATTTACACAACATGTACAGCCACATTTTGTAGTAGATGTGTATAGTATGATAGGATATCCATGAAATTACTGTGAATATACGAAATGAAAAATCGAGTACTGTGCACTACTGTGGTGATATATAGTTGTCGTTATGCATAGAGAATGATGGCAGACGGAGTAGCGCTAGAATCAAAAGAACTAGATCGTCCAATGCGAATCTAAGGGTCCATAGGAGACAAACTACCTTTCAGGTCTCCGTCAATGTCCATTTGTCCGTTATCAGGTCTACTAGGTGATGTGGAGTGTCGAGGTGCGCTGTGGCCATTGGCCCCATGTCCGTTTCTTGAAGGCAACGCTGCGCTATTCTGGCTAGCTGGCGTCCCGTCGGGTATTGGCTCAACAGCGTAAACCCAGAACTTTGATCGCTTCTTGCCTGCTATTTGCTCTAGTGCTATCTCAGTAGGCTTGAGGGCCGCAGCGCCGGAGATTTTGATCTTCAGGTTGTTCTGCGTGGCGCCACTTGTCGAGGCACCGTCAGCAGAATTGGTGCTCATCGTGCTGTCCTCTGTACGTGCGCGTTTGGGAGGAGGGTCTACATCAAGCTCAGCACCTGGGCCACCCAGCCGCGAAGATCGTCGTTCTCCCCGCCATTGACTCCATGACTCTGACGATGATTCGCGTTTGCCGTTCACATTTAGCTTGGCTACTGCTGTTCGTGTTGACCGACGTCGTTCTACCTGGGGAGCTGCTGCACGCCGTCTCCCAGACCCATTGGGCGCGTCACGGAAATTGAGGAAGTCCTCTTCATCAAAGTCTTCATCTGGTCCATCATCTTGGTATGTATACTCGTCGGCATCCTCCTGGTTAGCAAATCAGCCGAGTGTGATTCGAAAAATAAATTGAAATGCTAACCTCGCTATCATACGTGTTATTGTACACATAATCTGGTTTCTGGGTTTGTCGTCGCGTCCTAGTTTCACGAACTTCCATCTGGGCTGCCATTAATTTGCGGTATTCACGCTGCTCGATTCTCTTCCGCACTCGGGCCACGCGCTGAAGAAAGCCCGTGGTCAATTACTTGTCCCAAATTAATATTGAAACCAGCCGCATATGTTTTGCAACGCGCTGGGTGCGTTTCTGAGACCATTTCTGTGACTCACCGTTATTTCCGCATCAATAACCTCAATTCGTTTCTCAAGTGCGGCGATCAGAGCAATGTGAGCATGTTCAAGCTTTGTTCGTTTTTCGCCTTTCTTGAGTTCTCGGGGAGCGGAAGCCTTTAACTCTTCTACGAGAGCCAGATATTCCTCTTGTGTCGACGAAACGGTCTGGAAAGTGGCCGTGATTTTCCAAGGATTCGTGGAAGCGAAAACACGCGGTGAATCTGAAATAAAGAAAAAGCAAAATCGTTAGGAACGTAACGCCGAGCGGCAATGACCGGTGAAATAGGTTTCAAAGATGAGAACAGATCCCATAAATACGAGCAAATACGAATCCGGGAACAGGGGATCATGGAAGGCGATGAACGTGCACGGACCATCAGCAATCCAATAGCGCTTGCGACGCGAATCTTGTCCTATGGGAACCAACTGGAGAGACTCTTGGCTTTTGGGGTCGGAAGGATCGGGGGGTGCAGTGGCGGCGTCTTTTTTTTTGTGTTTATTCTGTGACACGCCCCATGCGCGATCGATAATGGCCTTAATTTCCACGTTATGGCTGAGCTGCAGTTCCACGAGCTGGCGGAGAATTTTGAGCTGAAATGATGCGACGTAGCGTATTTTATTAGCGATGGCCCCAGTATTATGAAGTCATGGGACGCACTTTGAAATCCCAGTCGGCAGTGAAGAAACCACCCTCCAGCCCCTCGAATGGGTCGATATTCATTCTAAGATCATCGTTCCAGAAAATTGTGCGCTCTGACGACTTGAAGTAATCGGCGAGAACAGCAGCTACCGTTGCGGAAATTTGGTCTGTGCTGGCATCACGCAGCAGGGTTTTAGGCTCACTAAAAGAAGGGGCAACGTGGAGGAACATGCTCTCACCTCAAGTTACGCGTTTGGGGTTTGAGGTTCAGGATGAAGTGTTGGAGGACCTGACTGAGTAGCTCGTTGGGCTCCCGCAACATCAGAGCCTCTTCCAGACTAGATACAAGAGCTTCCGTGTCAGAAGCTGGGCCATGAAAAGAAAGCAGGATCTGAGGACCAGACGCACTCCATCGGTGTTTCGAGTCCGTCCACCTTCCCCCGAAGTGGAGTGAATTTGCAGATGAAGGAGTAGACAAATAATATTTCCCAGCGCCCTGAGGGATGAGTTGCATCAGATGGCGGACAGACATGACCTTTTGCTGCAGTGGACATGTTTGTGGTACGAAACGCGACGAAGGCGCCTGGAGAATAATGGCAGTCAACTTCAAGTTATGAAAGTACCCAATCGAATTTTCATGTGGAACAAATATATTACAATAGATAACCCTTATTCAGACACGTTGTTCTACCGTGATAAGACCGATGCCACTCGTTATCCTGGTATTAAAACGAGAGAGGTAGTACTCGTGTATGACGATGAAAGATGGGATACGCAATAAGGACGCGCGTAAAAAAGGTGACAAATGTGGCCATTGGCATATCTTATCCTGGTCCAACCTAAGGTGGCGATGTATGAGAAGGGGCATTAATGAACGCGGAAAATGGTTACCTTCGGGATATCGTGATGTTCGCTGAGGGACTCAAGATGGTTGTTGAACTCGTTAACGCGATCTTTATGAGTCTTCGTGGCTAGTTTGGCGACGCGCTCCTCAAGCTAGAAGGTGCGAGTTGAGAGGATAGTTTGAAGGAAACAAGGGACCCAACAGACGCACCCTGCGCTTCTGCACCTCTTCAAACCGTTTCTCAGCCTCAGTCTTGCGCGAGGAACTGCTGCTACCAGGAACAGGGGAACTGCTACCACTCCCCGACAGCGATTCACGACTATCATCTTCACGAAACAAGAGATTCTTGATCTTTTCGCGGTCTGCATTCTTGTCAGAGTCAGATTTGGATTTGGACTTTTTCTTCTTCCTGCGAGATGGTATTAGCTTGTCGAAATTAATATCCCATTGAACTCACTTCTTGACAATCCCGCCCTCGGCTACCCCGCCTTTCAGCTTGAGGGAGCCACCAGGGCGTATGTCGTAATCCGACATGGATTCTAAGCACCAAGTTGAAGATGGTGGGAGTAGGGAAAGGGGTGATCTGGGAATCGCAGCACGTGCCATGACTACGCATTGAAACCAACGAGTTTGCTACACTTACACCAGTTTTTTGGTATCCCAAAGTCTCACGCGGCGGTTCCATTCGAATGGCCGTCTTATCATCTCCTCTGGTTCTAATCCAGTCCGTACCCCCTGTAACGCGTGGCTTCACCCTCGCCACCATCCTTGGCTCTGGAGTGTATGCCTGGTGTTGGTGGAACGGTCTGGCATTGGAGGCAGCTCAGTACCTGACTGTCGTCCCGGGATCGGCTCTCTTCCATCCATGGACACTCGTCACTTCAATGTTTATCGAAACGACGTTATTCGAGGTATTTAAATCCACCTCACTCCTGTAACATAAACTCTAACATGCTTCCAGTTTATTGCGTCTATGATTTTCGTGCCTGCATCGCTCAAATACCTAGAGAGGCTATGGGGTAGCATTGAGACGCTTAAATTCATCATTGTGTCGATTGGCTTCTCGAATATCATCGCCTTTGGCTTCAACTGGATCGAATTTGTTGCCACTAAGAATGCGGATTTGTTCCTGTAAGTCTAACCAAGTCACCTTTGTGATGCTCTCTCTCATTGTGATAATAGCTATGGAATGCAATACCGTGGCCAGATGGCTCTCCAGACTGCAATTCTTGTTGCTTTCACGCAGATTATTCCTGAACATCAGGTTCAAGTATTTGGCTTCATCAGGGCTCGCGTCAAGGTTTGTTCGAATCCGACCCCGTCTTGGAATTATAATTCTCAACTTTTTACAGACCTTGCCCATGGCATACCTTACGGTGTCCACCGTTTTGTGTTTTATTGGATTCCAGGCCCCTTGGATCATCATCCAATTTGGTTGGTTCGTTGGCTGGATATACCTCCGTTTCTACAAGAAAAACACTGGCGAAGGTGGCGTGGATACATATGGCGATCGAAGTGAAACCTTCTCTTTGGTCTCATGGTTCCCTCCCTTTATGCAGTCAGTCAGACATTCTATATTCAAATACTTCCTCGCTTACAGTATTTTCAGTAAACCTTTGACTCTACTTGGCAACTTAGTCTTCAATTTAGCGACACGCTTCCACCTTATCCCTTCTTCGAGCGGCGACCTTGAGAGCGGAGCCTATGCACAGGTCCCTGGCAGTGCCCGTGCAGAAGCTGAACGAAGAAGGTCAGACACTCACCCACATGCAGAAAACTATGTAACTCATACGAAGACAGGGCAATGGCACTGAAAGCACTCGACCAACGCCTCGCTAATTCCACCTCGCCTCTAGGCTCTCAGTCTCCCGCATCCCCTGCACTTCCTCCTCGGGCTCCGCCCCCAACAACCTCGGGCTCAAACCCCTCACCCATTGAGCGACAAAAGTCTGGCGACTCAGATGCCTCTGACATGGGCAAGAGCTGAGCGCTGAGCGCTGATCAGTAGTGAATGATTGATCCGGTGCCCTGTACATCCTCAAATCCTCTACATACAATAATAGCCTGATATGCCCTACTTGTTAATGACACCCCCAATGTTGTCTAGACTACTCACTCACGCGACGACTTACATCCAATGAAATTCTGTGCTTTCACGACCAGAGACTTATCTAGTCAAATTATGTCATCCCAAGGCCTGGGGTAAACTGATTGTAGCACAACAGCTCTTTAACTTGAGTATGTCATCCCAGTCTCTCTTCGGTCTTCCACCGCTCTCTGCCGCCCTCAAACCAGCATCTCCATATCTCCAACGTGCTTATGAACTCGAGAGGCAGGATCCTATCATGGCCTACTGGTGTGCATATTATGCTGCGCAACTCGGTATCTCTCTTAAGGTCAAAGATTCTGCCTCACGCAATGTTCTGTTTGCCCTCCTTGATGCACTAGAAAGTTTAAAGAAAGAGATCGGGCCAGAAGAGGCCATAGATTCGGAGCCTGTTAGTTCTGCCTATGTCGAAAACTTTGCTCTCCGAGTCTTTGGCATGGCCGATAATGAAGACCGCGCTGGTTCCGCGACTAGGTATTTTTGTTGCTATACTTCTACACCCCTAAAATAACTTGTTTCTTTAGATCGACTGCAAAAAAATTCTTAGCAGCAGCCAACTTTCTCGAAGTTCTTCAGATATTCCCTAAAACGGAGGCCTCTGAGTCGGTAAGCCCTTTATCTCGTTGATGTTCCTCATTTCGTTTTTATTCCTGCATAGAACGAAGAAAAGATCAAATATGCCAAGTGGAAGGCTTCCGACATCGCGAAAGCATTTAGAGAAGGGCGAAAGCCTACTCCCGGTCCTGCTAATTCCAATTTTCAAGATACCGATGCTACAAAACCCGCATCTCCTTCCCCCCAGGCTCATACAATGACCATTGACGTCCCTCCATCCCAACCATCTGCTTCTCCCAAGAACGAGAGGCCGATGAGTCCACCGAACCAAAGTGACGGTGTGTATGGATACGAGGCCGTTCTCGGGCCAGCTGACGAAGTTATTGCGACTCCAGAGAACTGGAGCACCGCTACGACGCTAGGGGCTGACATTTCGGTTGCGCAGGAAGAATCCTCGTATACCAGAGGGGGCCAAGAATCGAAACGTTCGAGCAGTAGTAGTATCAATATTGCCGGCAGGGTTACCCATGATGGAAGCGACACTGCAGCCTTGCATGAAGATGTGGAAGCTTCCCATTTAGCAATCAAAAGCGATTCGTCCTTTGGTATTAGCGAAGCATCTGGCTCCATGGATAAGACGTCTGTTCCTTCTTCGCCAGTCGTCGAAGCATATGTGGACACTGGGGAAAGTTGGCAGCCTGTTGAAGCATACGACGTGGTTGATGCAGATCCACATCCACATCCAGAATATGCAGTGGGATTTATAACACCCTCTCCAATGCACATATCTTCACTGCCTGACCCAAATCACAATCCCTATTTATTTTCCCATCCACCTGCTGTGGACGAACACCCTCAGCCTCCGACACTAGCACGCCAGAACATTTACACCCCATCTGCACCCCCTCCGCCACCGCATCATTACGGGCCACCCCAGGCACCTGCATTTGAACTAACACCGACACTCATTGCCAAAGCCCAGAAGCACAGTCGATTCGCGATCAGCGCACTTGATTACGAAGATGTTGAGACAGCCAGGAAGGAGCTCATCAACGCACTTAGAATTCTAGGAGGATAATTGTGTTTGTGTGGGGAGAACCCACTAGTGTAGCTAGCAATATCCTTCGGAATGTGACACCCGCAGGATTTATTTATGGTTACAGTCAAGTCTCGTTCAAGTCTAGCCACCGCTGCCTCTCTTCCAGTTCTCTAATCCTCTCCTTGACCGAGTTTGAAGACCCTCCGACGCTGCTCGATCTCTCTTGAAGCGCTAGTATCGACGGCCGAAAAGCTGGTGCATCAAGTTGGGAAGTGGAGCTGGGAATCGCGAAAACATTTATGCCCGATTGGTGACTGTCTGAATGCTGTAAAAAGGAATTGGAATCAAGTTCGGGATTAGTATGTTGGCGAGGAAAGTGCGAATAGTTTGAGTGAGGCAGGACCGCGGCGTCATGTGTACATGATACCGCTACGGGCACCCGCGGGGGGACGATCCCCATACGAGGTGGCGTTGGCAATGGAAGAGAAGTACTGCTACCACCAGGGTCGCTGAGCCTTGTCGCATTTCTGTAACGTCCTTCGAACTCTGGGGCCAATTCACGCGCCGCGCCTTGGCTGTTGGACCAATCATCAGGCTCAAGTTTCGTCGTTTTCTGAGATACGGTAGCGACGGAGTCGGGGTAAACACAAGCGCCGGGTCGAATGTATATGTGTTCTGATTGACGATTCGAATCTTGCGGTGGTTCGCTGAGCGCGTATTGATTCGTATAGACGCCCAGGTCTGAAGATAAGGATGCAACACTGGAATTCGATCCTGCCGCCGCCAATTTTACCCGAACACGCTGAGAAAAGGAAGATGGTCCCCGAGGTCGAGCAGGCTTTGTCCATTGAGTCGTAGGACATGAATTTGGGTGTGCGTCCAGTCCTTCATCTTGACGGGATTGTTGCTGCGTGATATCTGGATAGCACGTCGCAGTTAGACGTGCTTGAATTTCATCCTGCCGTGTCTGTTCGTCAAGAGGCAATCCTGGGCCAGTGGTGTTGTAGCGACCATACTGGACAGAAGCATGATACAGGTCGGCAAATCGTGGAGCATTCTCGTATTCAGGATCAGCTTGAACAATCGGAACGATCTCGTCTGCATCGTCTTCATAAACCACGAAGTCTTCTATATCATCATGCGGGGTGTCGTAACTTTTATACTCAGTTGTGTCGAAACGTTCGTCATCATATGCAAGGCCATCGTGGGCATCTTCAGGGGCAAGAGATTCATGCTGTGAAGTCCTATCAAAGCCTTGATCTGGCGAAGGAAGCCGTTCATCGTCGGTCTCAGCAAGTGACTCTAGCGCGCTTGGATGTGAACTGTATAGGCCAGACGGGCCCCTGGGAGGTTGAAAATACTTTTTTCGGTAAGGTTGTGCTGGTATTTCTTGATTAGGTGTCGCATTCAAAGGGAAACTCGGCGGAGGGTCAAGGGAAATGAAATTGACAATTCGAATCGGCAACAAGACCTGGACGCCAGTTGCTCGTAACGCTCCGGCACTCAGGGTAATGCGTATGGCATAATCGACCGCTAACAAGCGACTGCGTGTCACAGTCAAAGAATCTGGCTAAAATTGGGGTGAGTATCTGAAGATAGAGATAATACACTTGCTTACAGGCAGTAGGATTGAATGGGAAAACTCCAATCGGTCCCCAGCAGGAATGCCGGTCCACCATCCCTTGGCGCTAGCATGACCTCGGGCTCCTTGTTGCCCCATTTCCAAGACAGAATCAGCGACTTGCTTCTGAATAGTAGTTGTTTGGCAAGAATCAAGATCTGTATCACCGAGAGCGTCCAAGCGATGGTCCGGCTTGAAGATAACAGTAGAACGAACGAGAGACAGTGTCACACTCTTAATTAGCTTCTTGCTTCCGTTGTCGACACAAACTTTGACGAAGCATTGTTGGCCAGCTATCCAGTTTAAGCGATGTACAGATGCGGTGAGGTCCACCTTCCCAGATCCAGCCATGAAAAGGCCCTTTGTCGTGGTCACTTCTTGAGGTCTGTCAGCTGGTGCAAGAATTGAAGATGGGTTCAGTCTGGGCCAGATTTCACAATCGCGATAAAAATGAGCGATGGAACGATTATTAGAGACGGGATCTTTAACTTTGATGGATCTAAATAGTGGAGATGTGAGCCTCCGAGGATACAGTGGGTGAGAAGCTATTGACGTTACTTACACCATAGCGATGTATCGTACTGAAACTCCAGCCTGAAAGCGGACCACGCCTTTAGGAATGCCGTAGTCCACTGACACGGGAAGGTACATGGAAAACGGGAGTTTGTACTCTCCGTCGATCGCCCAGGCAAATCCTTCTGCGTCAGGATGTGATTCATAGAGACCTCCAGACGTAGCAGTAACAGTCGACAGCGGTGAAGAGCATTGATAAAATGGATATCGATCAAGTTCATTGGTGAGATTTTCGAAGCCGATAATGCGTACTTTCCCTCCAGAAATCATCACAGGGGTGTCGCCTTTGCCAGGTTTTTGAATGCGAACATTCACATGGCCCTGCAGATAGCCTCCTTGTACACAGATCTTGCTGTCCAGAATGATATCTACTTCCACCCGCGCCCGAGATTTCGCTTGCTCGAGAGATGTCAATTCCTCTAGATCGGATGGATGGCCCGCTACAACTGCCCCAGGTTTCAATCGCGCAGTCGAGTTTCCTAGGATGTACTTGAGCTCTACGGCATTTCGTCCAGGAGTCGTATTCACGCTGAGAAGAGTACCATGCCGAGACAAGGTAGTATGTTGCTTCAAATCAGGCAAGCTTCTCTCTTTGAGTTCCAGGCAGTGATATGCGGAGGTATCTGTTTTCTCAGAGTTCGTTGAGTAGGTAGTTTCAGACTCGAAGCTGGATCGCGATGATTGGGGCATTTCCCTAGTTCTGGTCACTCCTTGAGCGTTTGATATCGGTGGGTTGAGCTGTTCATTTGGTAGGGAATTTTCAGCCTTGTCAAAAGTAGGACGACGACTATGAAGGAAATCAAGACCTAAGCCAGTCCCAGTAGTAGCGTTGGAAGTAGACAATAATGTCATGGCTTCAAGTTGGTACAAACACCAACTAAATTTCCATGTATTATATACACCGTGACAACAACGTTCACTACATGAAATGATTGCAATTCATGAACCATGATATAAAAATATGTAGGGGATACCGTAACATAGAAGTAGAAATTCTAGTGTATCCAGTCTACTATAGCTACACACAGATATGCTGGGTGTTCATGATTTTACCAATGGCCGAGCTGTACCATGATGCGGTCGAAACCGAGTTCCAACCAGGAATCAACTCCCTCTGGGGCCTCTGCCACAGATGAAGATTGCTCAAGGCCGACGAAACCAACACGATGGTAAACCTTGCTCGCCGCAGGGTTGTTGTGGGCAACATAAAGTATCACACTCTCCTTTGTCATTAGAAGGCTAAGGACCAAGAAATTAACATCTACGAAGTAACAAGAAATAATACTCACTTTTGTACAACCTTGCGAACCAGGCGTTCTGCGCACTTGCGATTTCGCCAGTCAGGGTTAGTGTAAACCTTGGTGAGAGCAGCGACTGTATCAGTCTCGCGAGTGACGGCCACAATGGATGCAATATCCACAGGTTTATTAGATATTTTGATTGTATGAATCCAGAGTTGCCGGCGGCTTATGAGGAGCCCCGCCTCCTTCTCAGCTTCCTCCATGGTCAAAATAAATGGCTCCTGGAGTAAAACGTCCAAGATTAATACATAGTTCAGTTAATTAATGACAGATTGCTTACCGCTTCTGCAGCAAAGCCATAACAAAGTTTTGCAGCACCATTAATGTCACTAGCAACAGCAAGCCGCATATCGTAAGAGATTCCTGGCATCACTGTAAATTGTCGGGATCTGACAGTCCGCCTCGTGCAGAATGTGATATTGGCTGCATAGTACGGAGTACGGTAGCGCCGCACATTCGTCAGGCTGGACCATGCATCTGCGAAGACACGGGAAACCTGTTCAAGGGCAAAGATGGAATAGACGCGCGCAACGTCGACATTTTCGAAGAGGGTATTTGCCAGGAGCCGCATACGCAGTGCAAGGAAGGATTCGATAAGGTCACAGGATGTGTGGGCAGAAAAGATGAAGATGGGATATTTGCCCATCGAGTGATGCGTGCAGGACAAGACGAAATCGACATCGTGGTCCGTAGTGCATACGATCCAAACTTGACCATCAGCGACAGGGCTATCAATGCTGGAATTTTGATATGCCTTTATGGCATGGGCGTAGATAATGTTCGAGTTGCGGGGGCTAGCTTCGAATGCCTTCCAGACACTCGATGGTAACGAGCTTGCTGAGTGAAAAGTCGCGATTGAAACCTTGGACAGAACACCAGACATTGGAACGATGGAGGATATGGCCAGCTTTCAATCCAGCGCTTTTAAAAAGATAATTCATCCTCGGAAAGGAAGCTGTGAGTTAAGACGTCGAAAAGAGTTTCCGTGCACTACACCTTTGCCTGTCCAGAGTCGGCCTGTCCGGATAGCACTAGTAGTAAGTATTACTGTTTAAGGCCTTGAGGACCTTGTTGGTTCACAACACCGGGGTTCGAACATCCCTCGGCCCTTCATTGCGGGACCCAAGGCGAGGGCGTAAAGATGGTGTAGTACCGTTATTGTAGTAGTAAATGTAGTAGCCGCTGATCGAAATTCAATCATCGTACTGAATGATATCACATGACTTGAGTCACCAACGGCGTTCACTCAATATCAACGTGAGTGAAGGTAATATTTGATTAGACTCGATCGGAATCTATTTGGCTCGCATGGGCTCGAACCCGCTCGAATCCGCTCGACCGACTTTTCACTGGGGGACACCTCTCCTCCCCACAACTATGACGTCCTCTTCACGCGCTCCTTCCATCAATTCAAACGTTATTCCCCGAGAATCGATCCAAGCCTCCCATCGGCCTCTGACGCGACGCTGTCCTTGCGGCGCGCGATTTTGTTTCTTCAGTCATTCAACCCCAGGCTGCGCCTTCTTTTCCCCGGGCACTCTGCCCCCTCCCCCCGAGGCCCCGTCCCCGCCTTTGTGTGTCCGTTTCTAACCCCTTTACCTCCTCTTCGTGACGCCACTCTTTCCTCGTGCCGTACCTTTCTCCTCTGGACCTATGCATGGCTTGTTGCAACCGGAAGCTGCGTTGACCGCTCTGCACACCCCAAGCGCCATTCCCTCCACTAGACCTATGAACGCATACCAAGGCTCTTGCTGCACTTCTACTCGCCAAGCAAACATGCACGCTCCTCTAAGGACCCCACCTCACCCTTTCATGTGCTCTTCTCCGTGTTCCCTTCTGCTAATCTCTGCTTACAGCTTGCCGTGGTCTTTCAAACCTTCACCGGGTATATACAAGGTTCCCCCCAAGGCTATGTATGCATATGTGTAACCATAAAGCAGAACAATTTATTTAGAGAATAGAATAGCTTGATGCGAAAATGGACACCCATTAACATTTAGTTTCCACTTTTTCATCAATGAACGGCAAAATGATGCAGAAAATAGGCAGAGATGTACAAGAAACTTCACTGTATTTAGAAAGCAATCATCGTGACGATGAAATGATGTCTTCGCTTTATATCACCCAGCTACGCGAGACGCACATGGCCGATGTATGGGCGATTCACGGATCGTCCACCGCTGGGCTCTCCCTCAACGCGTGATCAAGTCTTGTTTAACCATTCTCTGGTCACCATCTTCAACGTTTCAATCCTAGACTACCTCGGACCTCAATTGATCCTTCAAATGTCAGATAAAACTGCTCGCACACACAGCCACGGTTCGAATCGCGCGAAAAATCGAGACAGTGGTGGTGGAAGAAAGGTCGTATTCAAAGGCGTACTTGACAACCCTTTCCGGGTACAATGGTATTCAACTCGTTACCGTTCCGTTACTCGTCTCATTGAAGTTGTCTTCGTCACAGGCCATCTGTTCCGTTGAACGTGCAGAACATCGTCTTGGCCCAAACCCTCAGCACGCTAGACGGTATCGCCAATCACCATGCTCAGCGAAAACGGAAACGCCGCGAATCGTGCAAGGATTCACCACGAAAGAAGCGGGAAAATGACCTTGCACCCTCCCAGATCAATACTCCGGCGGAGGCCAATGAATCTGAAGCTATGATCCAAGACACTCATGAGCTACCCGAACCTCCAGCAGTCTTGAAGCATCTAGTTATTGGCATTAATGAAGTGACGAAAAGACTGGAGATGCAGATCCGCAAAAAGCGTCTTACTGTGGTTACCTTAACAGAGGACTCTACGCAAGATCAAACTCCCTGTGCCTTACAAGTTATTCTCGTTTGCCGTGGTGACATAGATCCACCAATCCTAATTGATCATCTACCTCACTTGGTCGCCGCGTATAATTCACTTCAACCCAAACCTCTGGTCCACCTCATTCCACTGGCAGCCGGGGCCGAACTTTCACTGTCGCGAGCTATCGGCCTCCGTAGAGCTGCCGTATTAGGCTTCGACGTACGTCTTGCAATCATTGTGCTATTCTTTTCCTGACAACCTATCAGTCCAATTGGCCAGATTTGGAAGTCTTCATGGCCTCGTTGAGGACAGTGCCAACATTAACAGCGTCGTGGATGGCTGGCTCGAGCCCTGTACAGAAGTTGATCCCTACCCACATAAAACAACTCCGAACTTCTGCACCGAAAGACATGAAGGCTGAGAAGGAAAGAAGAAAAGAAGAAAAGAAAACGAAGAAAGAATCACGAACAGTATTAGGTGGAATAGCCAAGTTTACATCTCATACATAGGGATATTCAAAACACTTGTACTGCCTAAATCTTAGTCTAGCCCAAGCTGATAATTTCGGTCACATGGGCCATGATGGCTCGAGGTCCGATAGAGTACAACGCGAACTTGCTTGTCCTACTACCCTACTACTGCCTTATCTCTGGAACGTGAGCTCTGTTTTTGGTTCAGTGATAAATGCTCCTTGCAATCGTGGGTACACCGTACTCTGGAAAATCGGAAATCCAGAACTATTATAACTCTGTTCATGGATTCATATCCGTTCATCTAGAAAGAGATCATCTGGTCAGAGATATTTTAACAAGCTCGAGAAACCTTATAACGTATTCGAATTCGCAGACCTTGGAAGAGGGTCTATCACAGCCATCTGGAAGCAAGTCAGCATCTGCCCTCAACTTACCCTTACCACAGGGTATTGACCTTCCCCCAACCCCAATCCCGAGTACGATTATCGATGAGCGGTCGCTAGTCTTCCCCTCTGCATCAATACTCCTCCAATATGTTACAATTAATTGGCGACAAAATTTCGTAACTACAGACCTCTGTACGCCAGCCCTAGTGCAAAAATTCATCAGGCGCCCGTTTTTTATGCTTCTCAGTGTGGACGCGCCTATAACCACGCGCTTCCTGCGATCTGGAGAGTGAGTAGGAATTAATTCATCTTGCTAGGGAGTCACCGTTGAATTTAGTCAGAAAATCTCTTGAACGCTTCATTCAAGATCATGATCGCGTCTTGTTCGGTGTAACATCACAAGGCGCGGAAGTACTATCCTCTCTAGAAACATCGGATACTCCTCCACGAGACTCAACATGTTTATTGGACTTGCGCGAGTTGGTTGATGTGCACTTCTTCAACTCCTTCACAAACCTTGTCGACCTCCATAAGCAGCTTCATCAGCTGAATCTTCTGGACTCAGAGAAACTAAGACCAGGATGGGATACATATTTTATGGTGAGTAAACTTCCCGTTCTGCAGGTACAAAAATATACTAATTTGAAATAGACTATGGCTTCTCTCGCATCGCAACGTTCGAATTGCATGAAGCGTCGTGTCGGGGCAGTGCTCGTACGGGATAAACGCATAGTTTCTACTGGGTATGGTGGGAGATTCATCTCAGGGCACCAAGCTTACCCCCTCCCATTGCACAGCTATAATGGTACTCCTAGAGGACTTCTGAACTGTAATGAAGGAGGCTGTTCGACTTGCAATGTAACGGCAGCAACTACTGATGTACCGATCGAGTGCGTGTGTTTACACGCGGAAGAAAATGCTTTGTTGGAAGCAGGTAGGGAGAGAGTGGGAACAGATGCTGTGTTATATTGCAACACGTTGGTATCTTGTGCCTACCACATCATGGCCCTTACTGAAATATCTCGCTGCAGATGCCCATGCCTCAGATGTACAATCAAGATCATACAAACTGGGGTGAAGACTGTGGTTTATAACCTCACGTACAAGGTGTAAGTATCTGAATAAACTTCTGAAGCTGATATGGTCTTATGGTTTTCAGGGACGATATATCTGCTTTACTCTTCAAGCAGGCCGGCGTCGAACTTAGAAAGTATAATCCGCCAAAGTTCCCTAAATGATCATCTTGACTGCGAAAGCGGTGCTACGAGCTAATATTTTTATTGTCCAAGGCCTGGATTATTATGGCCGCGTTCGCCCTGATATCCCACCACGGAGCGACCATAAACCGCACTGTAACACAAATATCCTCCATCGTGGAAGAGAGTACTAGCCACACAACATCAGGGTTTTTGGTGCCCACTCCTAAATACAGCTCCCGTGCACACTGTTGCAACTCCTCATGAGCTTCTAGATGTAAGAACCGCCTGAATGCCAGAAGCAATTGCCAAGTACAGGTCTCTTGAAGGTGCACACCTCTTACAGCAGCAGTCATGGTCTTCATAACTGATCTGTAGGTGCGGTGGGAGTGGGTGTAGGCAGATTCTGTGCCCACGGCGCCTGGGCCCCGTCGTGAGAGTGCGTTTGTTGCATCTACCGTATCCAAGTTGTTCAAAAGAACACGAAACTTGGGCCACACGTCGTCCCAGATTCGTCGAAACATGAAGCCTCCGAAATGTATTGCCAAAGATTCCACCAAAGATGCAGCAGCACTGACCACGAACGACTCGGGATCAGTAAGTCGATTAAGAATGAAAGGCCACGCGTAGTGGATAGATGGGAGGAGGGCGGATTCAGGCAGTACCGGGACAGATGAGGCAAGCAACGACAGAATTCGAGCCCGAATGATAGGGCTCTCGTGCGTGAGGAAATATAAAGAGCGTGATACGATCTGCTTCGTCAGGGCTTGTATCGGAGTTGGGGGTGGTTCGGTATTCAGTTCAGACTCCTGCAGAGCCTGGTCTTCTTCTGCATCTGTAGATCGAGCCTCTCCCCATGCTTTGCGGGGCGCAGGTCCATAATCTGTAGGGTCAACCTCCACCTCAGATTCATGTCTATGAGAATACCAGTGAAGTATGTCATCCATGGACGCAGGCGTTTCAAACTCGTTTACTTCTGGAGGTGGCCTAGAGGAATCTGACGGAGGAATTTTCGCATCTTCCTGGATGACATTGACGACATCTCCAAGGACCTCGACAAGTCCTTCCACGATCACACCATATCCATGAAACTCGTCTAACCGGTCGAAACACTCTTCAACCACATCTCCTGCGCGTTCTACTATATCGCTTCCTACTAGTCGGACTAGAAGAGACAGCACCTTTGTGGCCTCAACTTCGAACCATCGGCGGCTAAGTCGACGAGATATAGAATCAAGAGCGTAGTCGAAATTAGAGAGAAGGAGATTCGATGGAGATGCATGAGACGTCATGAGTGTGATGAAATTGAGGGTTGCTAGAGCTGTCGACGAGAGATATATATCTGATGAGACAATCGATCGCAACACAGGATAAAGCGCATAAATGAGAAGGGGCATGAATTGAACTTGTAAGACGCCCGCTGAAATAGCCAAGAGCTGCAGAGACAGCGCTCCATGAAGTTCTGGTTGCTTCGGTGGTGAGGTCTTCTTTGATATGGACGGTCTTGTTATGCGTAGAGTTTCAGGGACGGAGTTGACCCCCTGTACGTGCTGGACGAGGGTGTTGGTGTTCATATCATCCTCGTTCCCAAGTGTAGGATCTTCGATTTGCTCTCCCTCATTAATCTCATCCCAGAGCTCAGAAATATTCCTGGCCAAACTACAAGCCAACTTCGTCAACCGCTTGCCTCTGCGCGTGGGAATCGCATCACTACCTCCTCCTTGGGATATCGAGATATTGGCAACTCCTTCCAAAAGACGGCAGGCACACCAAGTCGCGGTGACAGATTTTTTTTCTTTCCCGTTACGACCAACACTAGCGAACCATTCCACAGCGAAAAGGCAGCCATCCCCACCCGCTTGACCAAGGGCGCGAAACATGCGTTGCAGGGCGTTGGAAGTGCTGCTTGAGAATACGTTCTTAAATGTGACATCGGGGAATGGTGCCCATTGTGAAGTATCCGGGTTGCTCTCCAGCATCAACTGGGCAGAAGACATCTGTGAAAGGGTTATGGGTGGCTTGATGATCTCTAGGACAGACAACATGCTCCAACCCCACTTTTCAATCCCTCCTGTTGGTCCCAAAAGCTTACCAATCCCGGTAGAAATGGATGAGAGGCCCGTCTTGTTCTCCCCGGCTAATGAAACTAAACGACAAACGGCCTCGACCATCCCAGCGACATGTTCGACCTTTGCGTCGGCTTGGGTTAATAGCAAACGCGGTAATGCCAGGATATTTTCATTCGCAGTACGCAATAACGTGCGCTGAAGCGAATGCTGAACCTTTGAAGGCGTCATGAGGATGTCAAGTAGTAATCTACGCGACTCCGCAGAAACGGAGAGGAGTTCGGAGTTCGACAGGGAGAGGAGAAAGTGAAGGAGTAAGGGTTGGGCATCTGGCAGAGTCATGGACGTCGCACTGATCACTTCCACAGAAAACTTGGCGAAGGCGTTGAGGGCTAAGGGTGTTGGGTGCGAGACGATAGGCGTCAAGGTGTTAAGAGCGATTAGGAGTTGTGAGGATGTTCCCCGGAGCCATGACGGAGTGCGGTGGGTCGAAAATGGTCCAATAGGAGGGAAATTTTCGTGATGCTTTGGTCCTTCAGCCAAGTCTTCGAGGTCAACAATATTCTGTACTGCGCCCTCCTCTGCACATATATCATCTCCTAGCGCCTGAACAATTCCAAGCTTCATGACGCCTAGAGCAGCTGCAACAACCTCACCTTTTGCCCATCCTTTGTCAGTTGAGATACCAAGAGATATCCTCGTCATATGACTTATGACTCCAGGAAGGATAGAAGGGACAATATGGTGTGGAGCATATGTTCCTATTATCAATGACAGAATTTCAAGCGAAACAAGCTGTAACGGCAAGTGTGCAGTGTCTGCAGACATCAACAGTGAATCTATAGTTCGACCCAGAATCGGGAGGAATTTGGCGGTTTGAGCGTGCGATACAAAGATATCCCTTCGTGCTTTCGCGAGAATGGGCGAATGCAAGATGTTTGAATTAGCTTCAGAAGTCCTGTCGCGTAAAAGTGTGAGGAGACATCGACTGGCAGCCTCCTTCGTCTCGTCAGCGCGATCTCGTCCCTTTCCCTTCCCTTCTATCCCTGCAATGATGGCTCCACATAGCATGAAAATCTGCTCCCAGACAACTTCTTCACAATACCACCACCAGTCCTCGCAAAGAATTGCCAATGCTAGAAACACTTTCTCCAAGATCTGATCTGGGATATCAGATGCGATATTCCGGCGAAGTAGAGTTGAGATGGGATAGAAGGTGTAGGATATGATATTCGGTTTTAAAACCAGGCCTGAAGCCTTCATTTCGCGCAAGATAATTATCACTTCGTCGAGCAGCTGCGAGACCTTAGGGGCAGATACTGGAGACAAAAGCGATGATCCCAGAAGTGGCACACAGACTTCCTTGAGCTAGAAATTTCATGAGTATGAGTGGTCAATTGTACTTTTTCACATACCCTTTTGAAATAATCTTGTGTCTGTTCTAGGTTGGCCATGGTGCCAGTCAAGGTCAAGGGTGGAGAGTCGAATAGTCCACCAACAGATTTTGCCCTATTTTGCCGCCAAAAGCAAGTTTGAGCTTACTTGTGTCATGACAGTCATGTGCTTGCTTGGGATGGACCAGGCTGCCTGGACTTCGGTTGACTCTCTGCCAATATAAGTTATAACCGTCATTGTTCATTAGCTGCTCGATCCTTCATATAATTCCCTACACATCCATGGAGTTCGGTGTAACTGTGCGACTAATGCACTCAGTGCTAAGGTCTTAACACATCTGCCCCAATTCAATGGCAATGTACGTGCACATGATTTGCTGAGACAAAAGTTTCAAGATCAGGATCCATCGGACCATCCGTCAAGAAAATTTCACATATCCTGTGTCTCCCCCACTGGTCCTCACTGGTCTGTTCAAGACTCAACGGTGTGTGGTCAATTTACGGATTGAGCATATTCCTTTTTAACCAGCACATCTCTAGGTCCTTTAGTTGACCCTCCCCTGGAAAATCGAACGACCAACGGTCCTCAGAAACTTATTATTATTAAAAAAACAGTCTAAGCGCTATCGTAAATATGACTATCGGGCAGCCCAGAATACTCTTTATCGATTCATACGATTCGTTCACTTTCAAGTGCGTAACAAACTCCTTGCTTGTCCTCCTTATACTTAACATCCAACAGTCTCACTTCATTATGTCGACTATCTATTCCAAATTGCACCATCTACATTATCAGAAACGACGATTTCACGATAGAGGAACTCCTACCACATCTATCCTATTTTTCCGCCATAGTCGTTGGGCCAGGTCCCGGTTCGCCAGAGAATCCGCAAGATATTGGAGTGGTCAAGGACTTATGGAAGATCAAGGAAGAACTTATTTTACCTGTATTTGGCGTGTGTCTGGGACTCCAGAGCATGGGGATCGAGTTCGGCGCACGGCTTCAGCGACTACACACCGTAAAGCATGGCCAAGTTTCGACCATCCAGCACTGCGGTTCCGATCTCTACGAAGGCGTAGGTCCCGTTGGTGCCGTCAGATACCATTCACTTCACATCACCCTGCCTGATGATAGCGATATAGAGGAACTAGCTTTTGCTGATGACGGGGAAGATAACGGGCATGTTGTTATGGCCATTAGACATAAGAGTCGACCATTCTGGGCGGTGCAATATCATCCTGAATCTGTCTGTACGGAGGGAGGCGGCCTAGAAGTAATCAAAAACTTCTGGCGACTTGCTTGCACTTGGTCCCGCGATAGGGGAAGGTACACTCGTGCTTGGGATGCGTCCGCCAAACGAGCCATTGGGTATCCGTGGCCTCACCTGGAGCCTCACTCACCTCCCCCAACACCTTCACTACACCAGCCAACAGTCAAAACAGTTGTCTTGGAAGTACCTGGTCTTAGTGTCACTACTATTGCTGAAATTTTTGGTGTGAAGGACGAACGGTCCCCATTCGTTTTTCTGGATTCGGCTGCCAAACCTGGCCGTTATTCCATCGTGGCTTCATTACTTCCCACCTCCCCTCAGATCACTCACTTTGTACACGACACATTTGTAACAGTAAAACGAGGAGACTCAATTTGCTGCGAGGAACTTGGGTCGCGAGACGTCTGGTCATGGCTTGCAAACTTCATGCGCATTTACAAGGCAAAGGGATGTGAAGATATCCCGTTCTGGGGTGGCCTTATCGGATACCTCAGTTATGAGCTTGGCGTGCGATCTTTACAGGTTCCTCTGCCTAAAATCACCCATGATAATCGACATCCTGACGTGAACCTTGTCTTCGTCGAGCGGAGCGTCGTCCTGGACACCACTACGAATAAAGCTTACATCCAATCCCTGATTCCGGGAGACGAAACATGGATTTCTGATACAAAAACTCAATTAATCCAAGCACTATCTAAGCCCTCATTTTTTGCTCCGCTGAAACCCAACCCACCGCCCATGATTACATTTCCTGATAAAGAGCTTTATATTTCTCGCATCAAGGAGGCTAAGGAGCGGTTATTTGCGGGGGACTCTTATGAGCTCTGCCTAACAGCGCCAACTCATATTTCTATCCCGAAATGCTCTAAGGCCACCCCTACCTCATGGGAGAGATACAAACGCCTTCGCCAGAACAATCCCGCGCCTCACTCAGCCTTCATCCGCCTTCATCCTTCGACGTTACTATCATCTTCTCCGGAGCGCTTCCTATCGTTTTCGCGACCTCCTCATTCCATATGTCAGTTGCGACCCATCAAAGGGACGGTGCGTAAGGCTCCAGGAATTACTCGGGCTGTCGCAGAGGAACTTTTGGCTGGCTCTACCAAAGAGGTAGCGGAAAACCTGATGATTGTGGATCTAATTCGCCATGATCTCCATGGTGTCGTCGGAGACAATGTGCAAGTTAAACAGTTCTGTACTGTGGAAGAGTATGAGACTGTCTGGCAGTTGGTCAGTGTCATCGAAGGAACACTCCCGGAGAATTCAAGTTCAGATCTAGATCCTGATGGTGAGGTTGGTTGGGAGGTACTGAAACGAAGTCTTCCTCCTGGTTTGCAGCCATTTTTATTCTTTGTATACAAAGAGGAACTGAACAACTAACAGGAAGCATGACTGGTGCACCTAAAAAACGGAGCGTTGAAATCCTTCAGACTCTAGAGGACCGAGAACGAAGTCTATATTCTGGCGTCTTTGGGTATTGGTGTATTGGGGGTGGTGGAGACTGGTCCGTCACGATTCGTAGCTGTTTCAAACACGAGCAAGCGCTCACCACAGACGAGGGCATCCCATCGCTTGAACAATGGACAGAGAATTGGGTCATTGGTGCAGGTGGAGCGATCACTGCTCTCTCAGACGCAGAAGCAGAGTGGGACGAAATGACGGTGAAGTTGCGCAGCGTTCTTGGTACATTTAGAGCGCCTACAAGTACTTGAAGTGTCTATTCAATCCTAGATTATTTACGGTAATCACTCAATGTTACATATCACTATTACTATCACTATTATCTTCACCACTTCACTTCAAAACTTCACCAGTTAGACTCGGCGGGTCCCAGGAGCTTTATGAATCGCGCACCTGATGTGGGTAAACATTGACTCTACTAGAGGTCAAAGCTGTTTGCGAAATTGACTCTAATTTGAAGAGCCTGTTTCCAAACATTTATTCTAATTAGACGTAGCCATTTGGAGTAATACACACCCTCCGCGCCCGACGTGATTGCTTAATTGAGATAGGGTACCACCCTGTGCATCACATTAAAACATTGTAGAAACAAAAATAATTCATTTTTTTCTTCTAAAATTAGAATACACATTTACTATCTACGGAATGTCTGGTTCTACGTAGATGTGGGTACCCTGACCAGGTACTATAGCTTGCCAAAATATATCATGCAATCATAGTACCTGATGAGCTAGCGCACACTGCAGTACCCGGTCACCCGGATACGCCCGCGCCAGCCCACCACCAGGATATGCAGCGCTGCGTGGCCTGGTGCGCACCTGCAGCGCAATCAGCGAACCCAGTCGACACTCCCGAACACACAGAAGAACCACTAACCACTCCCCAGTGAGCAGCAGACCCACTTGTGGTTCCCGACCGTCGTAGCCCCTCCCTCCGTTGGGAGCTTGCAGCACCCTCGTGTACCTGAAACTCCCCGAAAAAAAGACCAGATCACATCCCTGTTGTAGGGGAGGATGATGATGGGGTGGCTCGCATCCCTCTCCGAGGGGAGTATGAGCTGGTGAGGC